>APFE031547062.1:48763-84797 GCA_000404065.3 Pinus taeda
GAGAGAGAGAGAGAGAGAGAGAGAGAGAGAGAGAGAGAGAGAGAGAGAGAGAGAGAGAGAGAGAGAGAGAGAGAGTCCATTGATGTTTAGAGATTTTGTGGTCCTCGTTTATTTAAACCAAAGTTAGAATGCTTGAATTGACTCAAGGCTTGTTTTGACCCAAGGGCCACCAATCAAGTTTGACTCAGTGCTATTCAAAGACCCACCAAAAAGTTGTCATTTGTCTATTTTTTCTATGAATCCTTGGAACTTTAGTGTCTATTTTTCTTTGAGTCCACTGATCTTCATAGATTTTTTGATCCTCATTTTTTTTAACTAAAATTTCTAGACTTGAATTTACTTAAGGCCCATTTTGGCCATGTGTCAAACTTGGCTCAATACTTGGCAATGACCCGTCAACCTGGTAGTGACTCGGCATATAGAAAAATACAAAAAATGTAGTCATGAAAAATAGAAATTTTGGCATTGAATTTAGCCTAGATGAAAGATAACATCATAACCCTGAATATTATGAAAAGGTAAAATATCAAATTATTATATATATATATATATATTATCAACCAAAGTTATGAACTGGATGGACAAGTTCATTCTATTACAATGTCAAGAGTCAAGTCTAAAATCATATGAAAATATATTTTACCACATATTCAATATAAAAAACTAGGAATGAGTTCTAATAGAAGGCCCTCATTTCCCTTGCCCTACCTCAACATTTTTCTGTAACAACATTAATTCATCCACTAAAAACAATGGATCTTGTGAATCATGGTTCCTGGCCTTGCTCAGCAGTCCACTTGAAGGTTACATCAACATTGTCCATGCCAGTGGCAGTAAAATTAGTGTTGCTTAATATGTGAAACCTGTTATGACTGAGGTTCAACCCATCAAACTAAGCTAAGTATTTCTAGAGGTCACTAGGTCAACCCAGTTCTAACTAGTTTGAATCGATTGGTCTAGATGTGGCTGATTTTGGGACAAACATGAGTTGCCTCTCTAATATGACTTGGTTTATTACTCTAGCCCAGCCAAATCAGCAATTTCTAGTCAACTTGGCCTAGTATGTTAACTATGATTTGAAGATAATTGCATTTCTACTATTTTTATCTCAACAACGTAATGTAACTTTCCCAAAAAACATATACTTCGTAAAGACAATTGTAAATAATGATTCCCCAATAAAATAGAAAATGGTTTCAACAATATAATGAAGATTTATATTCAAAACATATATCTTGACACTGAAATTGTGAAAATATTTCTTTGGATATAATAATGCTGAGAAAAAATAATCTACATAATGACTTCTTGTCTTCTTGAAATTTATTCAGGAGTTGAATAGTACATTGGTTACATATGTAATTCAATTTAGGAATTTGCAGATTCATAAAACCTTTAGAGAAGATCATTGACTTAGGGAGAATACTCTAAAACCTGATTTTATGCCCATTTATGAACCTGAGCTTCGAAATTTTTCTCATTACAGGAAACTATACTTATCTCAAGGTCCAAGGATGTGTTTTGTTTTAGATACCATTTCCTACTTAACAAAGTCTAACAAATAGCTCTAGTTTCCTACAGGTTATGATGTTTTCTTTATGAAAGTTAACAGTATAAAAGTATTTTGAAATAACGTTATTCTTCTTCAGATGTAGAAAGGTGTGTTTGAGGGATTTATATTTATTTCGTAGATTTTCTTTTTGATATTTCTTTTTTTAAATAGCATTGTTAGTTGTTGTGAATTTCCATTACTTTGGTATAGCTTACTTTCTTTGGGTGATGCAAGGAATGGGAGAACCTCTTAATAATTACAAATCAGTTGTACAAGTTCAGTCTATGACAGAACATTGTTTCCAGCTAGCCCCATGACATATCATTATCTCAAAAGTAGGTGTCACTTACCTTTTCCAATAATAATGGTGTTATTTTTAAAAATATACCAACACCTTTTTTCCCAAGTGGCTGAAATATTATGTCTTTTGCGTTTTGGCTTCTTTATTATAACTTCTTACCTCATAATGGGCATGTCATGTACTTACAATCTGTTGAAGTGGTATGTCTAACATGACATCTTTTGACCTATATTGGAGAGCCATTTCACCTCTTTGACTTGGTTCACATACTATTTTATTTGGAGGTGGTTATGGAGGAGTGTGGGGAATGAAGGTTGTGTGTTTGTTTGTGCACTAACCACCATATTTGCTTTTGTAACCCTTTCAGTCACTTCCAAAAATCTAGCACGATGATGCATTTTGACTTGTGCATGAATGTCCTCCTTGAGGCCACTAATGAAACATTCTTTATGGAAGGAATTTGTTATGTTCTTTTTATGAATGAGTAATTGCTCAAATATTGTTGTAAAGTGTGTGACTCAACCTATTTGGTATAACTTGGTAAGCTTCCCTAGATAATAATCACCTTCTTCAAAACTTGGATAGAAATCATTAACAAAATGACTCTAGGTGATATATCCCACATAGTATTCTGTATGCCACTCTCACCATCACCATTATTTTAGATCTAGATACATGACCCACACTCTAAGAAGTTTTATTTTTCAATGGTAATGCTCTCAAGGGATAATTAATGTTCCATATGGGCAACCCATTACAATCGGTCAGTACCATCAAACATGTTCAGGTGTACCTTAGGAGTATTGTGCCATATGTTATAATCCATTGGTGTATTTTTTTGTGGAATTGAAGAGGGTTGAGAGGGAATAATTAGTTTTGATTTAGAAGTTTCTTCCTAGTGAGCCTTAATTTGTTATGTGGGTCGGTGCCTTCTTCTAGTATTATGAAGGAATAGATAACTTTTATATTGATGTAATCATTTTTTTATTTCATGTGTGGTTCACAAACACCCGCAGTCACTGGGTGGCCGGTACATCCACGGAAATATCTAAGCTTGATCAAGGGTATCAAGCCCCGTGGCCAATAGCTAGGCCTAACCCCAAGGGCTCCAGGGAGAATTGACCCTATGACCTCCCGAACGGTGACGCATTTATTTGACCAGTTGAGCTAACCCGTGGGGCTTATATTTATGTAATCATTTATGAGTATGAATTTTCAATATATAAACTCTTTGATTATTGTTTAGTGATAAAATCTTTAATTCTTAGTTTCTAAGTTATGGTGCCTATTAATGCCTAAATTAAAAGGAAAAAACACTTTTTTCGGTACAAAAATCACATTCTTATACTTGCTTCTGCTAGAAGTTTTGAGAAATGAAATAACTATAAATAAATGTTCTCGGGAGGAATTTATAAAAGGCACTTTCAAAATTCTATGAAGTTGTGAAATAAGATATCTATAAATAGTGATATTAGGAAGGAATACATAACTTGTATGCAAATGCCCAAAATACATAACTTGTATATAGACTTGTATATAGATATATGGGCATGAATTTTCAAATTTTCACTTTGTAAACTTCTTGATCATTGTTTAGTAAATAAAGTCTCTAGTTCCTAAGTTATGGTTCCTACCAATTCTGAATTTAAAATGAAAAAACAATTTTTTGAGTAGGAATACATAAAATGTATATAGGTGTATGGTTAAGACTTTTCAAGGTTCCATTTTGTAAACTCCTTCATTATTTTTTAGTAATAAAGTCTCTAATTTCTAGTTCCTAATTTATGGTGCCTACCCAAGCCTAATTTGAAATGAAAAAAAATCCTTTAAATACAAATATGTCATTCATATACTTGAATCTACCAGAAAAATGAGAAATAATATAGCTATAAATAGATGTTTTAGAAAGGAATACACAACATGCATATATATTTATAGGCATGGATTTTCAAATTTTTATTGTTAAACTCTTTGTTTCTTTTTTAGTAATGGACATTTTAATTCTTAGTTCCTAAGTTGTGGGCTTTAACAATGCCTAATCTAAAATTATTTTATTTATTTAATTTTACTTCATTTTTTTATTTTAATTTTTTTTTATTTTTTATTTTTTTTTTTATTTAATTTTAATTTTTTTATTTTTAATTTTATTTGTTTATTTATTTTATTTATTTTTTATTTATTTTTTATTTTTATTTTTATTTTATTTTATTTTATTTTTATTTTATTTTATTTTTTTTTCCTTTCAGTAGAAAATTGGTAATTTGGAAGAAAATGTTTTGGAAAATGTTTTTGAGAAGTTTTCTCAAAGTTTACATATAAATTTTATATCAGAAATGTTCCTTGTATGGAAAGAAGTCTGAAATCAAATATTTTAGTGTTATTGATTGTATTAATTATTATAATAGAACAATTAGCTAAAGAATGTTGTTGTTGAGTTCAGTTGAATTTTATACTTGTGTGTCTCGATGATTGAAATTTCGTAAGTGCTTACTTCATTATTTGTCATGAAATGGTTCATTGTATATTGTAAACTAGTAGGGAAGAAAGCACTCCTTTGTAATACCTCTTTTGATAAGTGAAATGTCGAGCTTTAAACAAAAAAAATTAGATGTCTCATTTTTTATGTTCCCATTAATCCCTTACAAGGTTCTCATTATGTATCTTATTTTATCTGGGGAAAGAGAATCTCTGAGAGTTTAAAATTTCTGACCTCAAGAACCTCTGAACAAACACGTGATATACTTGTTGAGCAAATAGGCATTCTAATTTTTCAGCAAGGCTTCTGAAAGAGAGTATCCCCATTTGGATCACGAAGCTTTTTGGTTGTCATTGAGGACTTGGATGACATGGATGCTCAACAAGCCTTGCATTAATAGATTATTCTTGAACATAAGAAGGTCTAGCTTAGAAAATCAAATAGCCCGCATGTCATTTGCCATATTTTTCTCGAAACTCAATATTTTTTGTAATAAAAAAAATGATGTAAGTGAGACTTTGAGTTGTTTGTGTTCGGTAAAAGTTGAGCCTCATTCTTAGCTTTATTTAAGAGTTTGACATGAATACAACAATAATATTTAACCAAAGAAATTTTCTGGGAATCTGGAGATACGATTTATAATCTTCTAAGTTATTTTACTGACTTCAATATTTTACCTTTTCCTAACTAAATGTGTTCATCCCTTTTTGGTTTTTTGTTGTTACTTTTATATTGACCCTGAGAAGTACAAGAGAATCTCCACTGGTTTTGGTGTTTTTCTTAAAGAACAAGGACCAAAGGGTTTATTCAAAGGTTGATTGGCAACTCTTCTTGGATATAGCACTCAAGGTGCTTACAAGTTTGGGTGTTATGAGTCCTTTAAGAAGTACTACTTAGACATTTGAAGGCCTGAGTGTACTACCAAATACAAGACATTGATCTACATGGCAAGATCTACATCTGTAGAGTTTATTTTTGATATTTCCCTTTGTCCTTTGAGGCTGTAAAAGTTAGAGTATAAACGCAACCTAACTTTGCTATAGGATTATCTGATGGGCTTCCAAAGTTTTTTACATCAAAAGGAGTTCTTGGGTGAGTTTTGTGCTCTTTCTTACATATTCTCTATAAATTTTGAATACACTTCCATACAAAACTCATGAAACTCAATTGTGTTTCCTCAATGATTGTAGTATGTACAAAGGTATTGGTTCACTTTAGGGACACCAAATTCCTTGTAAGTATCAAATATTTGTAGTTCCTATCATCATTATATATATTGGTATAAGATATATGCTTATATTGAAGATTGTTATAGAGTATTATAATAAGCTATACTCCTTAGGGGTCAAATCTCCTTTTTATGTTTTTAAATCTATTAATATATTGGCATACAAGGGATACATGCATATATTGAGTCTTTTTGTAGACAATATTATGATAATCTATTCTCCTTTAGAGAAAAACTTTTGATTTTAACATGTCTTGTAATTTATTTCAGTTAATTACATAACTTTCTAATAACTACACCTTATTATTTGTTATCAAAATGTCCATTGAACCACTACTCTAAACCTATTTTATCTACATCCATTAGTGTTGGGATTGCGCACTTGAATGGGTTTTTCAAGGTGTACCATTGTATCATTGCAGATGTCAATTTAATCTTAAGATTCTATTGGAATCATTTTAGTGGGCCTTTTGTTTATTTGTCCATGACTATAATATATATGTTAAGTACTGATGAGCCCGATAGATGGGTGATTATATGGGCTCATTTTTCCTCCTAACATAGCTTAGTCAACCATTATCTTAGCTTATTGCATTTTTTTTTATTATATTTATGCTTATGGAGTGAGTTGGGCTGGTTATGATGCCATGAAGTCTAATATGTGTTTAATGCATATTTTTGTTGAATTTTGAAGACAAAGTCAAAGATTCAAGGGATAGTTGGCAAAACTTATTCGAAGAGGACAAAGGAGAGGATTTATAGGAGGGAATCCCCCTCATTTATTACCCTCCAATTCAAATTATCCTTCATGCAACTCGGAGCACAAACAGTAAAATCAATGCACTACGAGGCAGTCGGGCAAGTGGATGGTAACTTATGTTTATCTCAAGTTTTGGGAGTCAAGCCTCCCTAATTTTAAGGAAGCTATTGGGAGCTTCAGCTATATAAGTAGATAGGCCTAGGGCCTCACTAGGCAGTCAATCAAATTTTTGTTGAATTCTTGTTGCAGCTTTGCTATGCTCAACTTCGAGCTTACTTTTGTTGATAGTTTCATGTAATCCTATTATTATTTTGATAATAAAGATGAGACCTTTCTTGAGATAGCACTGAGTTACTTTAGAGGGCTTAAGATCTTGGGTTAGGGCCCAATTCAAGTAGCCAAGCTCCTATTGTTTGTATTTATATGCATTGTATCAGTTTATGGATTAATTGTTGTTAGATAAATTTCTTTCTTGGTTAAGAATATGTTGTTGTTGGTGATTTAGAAGGTTGTTTCCATTTGAGTTTCCTATAGAAGGTTGAACAGTGGTAGAAAAAAGATACAAAAGGCCATCAACAGAGCCTTGGCCTCCTGCCCTCCCCTTGGGACCATGGACTGAAGCCAAGACCATCTTACCACCACAAAAACATAGATTTTCCTTCTCCATAGGATTTTTAGTGTTGTAGATTATTAGAAGTTTAATGCTTTACTTTAGATCTCTTTCACCATGCTCATTTCTGTCTTTGCAATAAGTATTCTTCCATGCTTTCTTTCCTTATAGCATTTTCAACATTTCTTTCCATAGCTCATAATTTAGATTACCTTGATGCAAAATTCTGTTTTTTTTTTTAATGTACTTAGTCTCCTTGCTTTCTTGATCTCATTGTTTGACTTTAAGTTTATTCTATAGCAAATCTCTTCTCATAGAAAGTCAGCCTATCAGCCATCACAGTCTCTCCCTGATCTATGCCCTACAGGTCGCCCAAAGTTCACCTCAAATCTGCCTTAGTTTTCTGCTTTTTTCTATAGGATTTCTTCCTCTCTCTTGACAATCTTTCCCTCTCCTAGTGATCCTTGGTGAACCTTAGGCACACTATCACATCATTGCAACTTCACCTACTCTTTCCACCCACTCTCCCACCTTCAAAACTGCTCTCGACATCCTCTTGTAGACCTCCTGTAGATCCCCTACAACCCCCTGTAGATTTTCCTGTAGGCTTCCTTTTGAAGTTTGATTGCAGGAAAAGCCTCTAGAAGGCCACCTGAGACCTCCTAAGATCCATCCACACCATCCTACACCCTCTCAAGTCCCAAAACCACCCTTCATCGCCACCTATTCGCTTCCACATTCACAAATAAATAAATTACATGCATGACAAATTCACATAAAAATACATAAAATCTAAAAATATGTTTTTTTCTCATTTCCTTCTAGAAATAGATTGAGTAGATGTTTTTTACTTCCTTGAGTAGGTAATGCATTCATTTCATGGTTTTCATATTTCTTTCTACAAAATTAGGATTAGTTGGTTAAGTTGGGGTTCCTAGGTTTACTTTATATTTCAGTCTTTTTCCTTTCTGCAAGTAGAGTAGCCTCTGTAGAGTAATATTTCCTTTCTTTCATCACATGTAAAGCTTCTTTTGGAATCCATATAATTTGGCTTGAGCTCCTAGTGATCTTGTGCCAGCTGACCAAGTGACAGCCTATAGTAAGAACTAGTACTTGTGCATACAACACCATCACTTCCAAGTTTGTTACGAACTACCGAGTTGATAAGAGTAAAGTAGGCAGCCCAGGAGTTGCAGCATTATTGCTGCAATACTAGTGCTCACCACATTTTGGAGCCATTGTCGGGGAAGCGTCACAGTATTTTGTGATTATTGCTTTCTTCTGTTTTCTATCACAACATTCTGCTAAGTAGTTTATTTCAACAAAAGTAGAGTAGTTGTTTCTTTTAGTTTATGCATTTCCTTGCTTTCCTTTTCAATTCTACAATTTTCATTTCAACAAAAGTAGAATAGTTGTTTCTTTCAGTTTCTACATTTCCTTGCTTTCCTCTTCAATTCTGCACTTTTCATTTCAGCAAAAGTAGATTAGTCATTTCCTTGCTTTCAGTTCTGCATTTCATTTGCTTTCCTTTTCAGTTCTGCAATTTCATTTTAGTAAGTTCATTTCAGTTAGTTGCAATTTGTTTGTTCAATTAGTTTTAGTTTTGCAGGTAAAATTAGTGAAAAAACAAAAACCAACCAAAATATTTCCTTTCATGCCTCATAGGAACAGAGATAATTCAGGAAAATTCTTGCCCAACACCCCCACTACATCACATAGCCAACCTTCTCTCTTCTTCGGTGGCAGTGATTAGGCAGAACGTTTAGAAGAACAACTAGAGATATTTGAAGAACCTATAAGGGAAGAAGAAGAGGAAAACATCCCTCCTAAGCCAATGGCTAAAAACAGAAATTCTAAGGGGAATGGAGAAAGAATAGAGGGTACCTTCCCCATTCGGGGTACCGATGGGACACCAAAATGAAGAATATAAGTCCTTCAGCCCTACCTCACATCCATGGTTTGACTACAAAAGATCCCAAGACCTTCTTGTTTGAGTTTGTTGTCATCTGTTGAACCTATGACTATGTAGAATATGATCGAAAGTTGAAATTATTCCCTTCTACTCTCAAGGATGTAGCATTGCGCTGGTTCATGGGGTTACTTGGAAATAGCATCACAACTTCAGCTCAAATACAGTAGGCCTTTAACAAAAAATATCATGACTACTATAGGTCAAAAAATACCAAAGAAGAAATTTTCCGAATGACCATGGGAAGTGATGAATCCTTGGAAGATTATGAAGAGAGGTTCCAGCTCAGTTACAAAAGGGATAGGTGCACATTTGACCCTGAATCTCTGGAGCTAGTCCTACTCAGGGGAATTTTGGAAGACCTTCTAGACACCCTCCATCTACTGGTCGGGGGAGTCATGTACCAACTACCTTATGAGGACATAAAGACTATTTTTAGAAACCATTCTAGAGCAGCCAGAAAGAGAGGGAGGGGCATTCAACCCATAGCCAGTACCTTCTCATCTAATTCATCCATCAAAGGTGAACTTGGAAACATGTTGGAAGACTTCAAGAGTGAGATGTTGCAAACTCTTGCCATGCAAATGGATACCTTGCATAACAAAAGGAAACAAGAGGAAGCAGAGAGGGCTTTGGCCATTTTTTGTCCTAGGCGCACTAGGAGGCATCCTAGGAACAAATGTCCATTGAACTCTATAGAGGTTTGTTCAGTTTGTGAAGAAGATAATTCTACATATAAGTGGCCTTCCTTACCCGAACTTAAAGCTATATATGAGGGGGCTAAAGGAGCCACTGAGCAACTCTATTTCATGAACCAAAGGAGACTACATGGACCTAGACCATACTAGTAGGGGATGCAAGGGACATCTCAGGCATACTACAACCCCAACCAAGTCACTTCCATACCTTCTTGGGGCCCTCCTGCTCATCCTTCCTAGTCCACACCTCCTCTTTGGTCCTTTCCACCACAATGTCATGCCCAACTAGCCGCTCATTCATTTCAATCCTATGCTAAGCCACAACCTTAGTGGAATGCATCTCATGAGGGGTAGAGGCCCCAGTACAACTCTCCTCCCGCTCTTTTGCCTCCACCACCTACTCAACCACAACCATTGCCTCTTGCTCCACCAAGGCAACCCCAAATGCCTACCCAGCCGAACCCAAACCCAAACAATAGACAGACTCATCATGTATATAGTGGGGAACCGTCATGCCTAACTTATGTTGTTGAGATTCAGGAGATTAAACTGTGATCGTAGAAGGTTCTCCCAGATACCCAGCCTCCACCTAGGGAGGTTGAGGAAGATAAAGAGGAAAGTGAACCTAAAGTAATTCTACCCTTTCCTGAGAGACTATCTGGGACAACATAGCCTACCCTAGAAGAAACTGAACTTCTGGGAGAATTGAAATAGTTATGTGTGAAGATACCACTTCTCTAAGCCATAAAATGATGTGCCTATATACAATAGGTTGATCAAAGAGAAGTTCTTTAGACATCCAGGTAGGCGCAAGAGGGATGCCCGAACCATTAATGTCATAGGACAACTGTTTGACCTGATGTTGGGGCAGGTAATCTCTCCGAAATATCTGGACCCTAGAAGCCTAGTAGTTGATGTCCACATTAATGACGCCATGATCCCACACACCTTGATTGATTTGGGAGTTGCCATTAATGTGATGAAAAAGGACACCAAACTCAAACTTAACCTCCAGGGCTGATTGAGGAAGACCATGACAGTACTGCAGCTAGCAGACCGCTCCACCATGACCCCTGAAGGGATTGTTGAATATGTGATGGTCTCCATTGATTATTGGGAGTACCCTACTAATTTCTTAGTTCTACAGCCGAACGCAAAGCTCACTGGGTATCCTCTCATCCTATGAAGACCCTGGTTGGCTACTACCAATGGCTACATTAGCTGTCGAGCTGGGAACATGACCATCAAGAATGGGTAGATGTCCAAATAGTTAGCCCTATACCCTCTTGCCCAACCCTTGCTAGAACATTCTCTACCTGTCTAGTTGCAGGAGGAGGACAAGGATGAAGTCTATTCTACACTACTTTGTGCATTAGAAACTTCCATGGGGAGTAATTTCATGATGAGGATGATATGATTGAAAATTTGATTCAAAATCCACCCCCAGTACCTTGCATTAGAGGACATAGTGAAAGAAACCCAAAACAATCCCTTAACTGATCTCTGTGTGGCCAACCCAACCTCTCTCCATGTTAAGAATATAGAGTTCGGTACAGAAAAAACCTTGAAAATGAATCTATCCCTATCCACTTCCCAGGAGAAGGAGCTGTGCAGCGTATTGAGAAAACATTTAGATGCCTTCAACTGGAGTTATAAGGAGATGAACGAAGTGCACCCTTCAGTATGTACTCATCATATATACATTAAGGAAGATTACAAACCAGTTAGATAGATTCAAAGGAGGATGAATCCAACTCTTAAAGACATTGTTAATGAAGAGTTGCAAATATTACTTGATGCAGGATTCATCTACCCCATCTCTAACAGCGAATGGGTCTCTCCTTTGGTGCTAGTGCCAAAGAAAAATGGTAAGTGGAGAATATGTGTCGACTATCGGGAATTGAACAAAGCCACTAAAAAGGACTATTTTCCTTTGCCTTTCATAGATCAAGTGTTATATGGTCTGGAAGGGAAAGAGTTTTTCTCCTTCCTAGATGGGTTTAGCGAGTACAATCAGATTGAAATCAGCCTGGAAGACCAAGATAATACTACTTTCACTTGTCCTTAGGGTAACTTTTCATACCGAGTCCTTCCGTTTGGTTTGTGCAAGGCTCCAACCACTTTCCAGAGAGCAATATTGAGTATATTTTCTGAACTGGTTCATGATGCAGTGGAAATATATATATGGACGATTTCACTCCTTATGGTTCTAACTTTTAGGAAGCTTTATCTAACCTAGGAAAATTTTTGGACAAGTGTACTGAAATGAACCTCTCCCTCAGTCCTAAAAAATGTGAATTTTTTATGACTAGAGGGACCATGCTAGGTCATGCAATATATCAACAAGGATTGCAGGTGGACCCCAACAAAGTTGCCATCATACAAAGGGTCCCACCTCCTCAAATGGTGAGAGATGTTAGAAGTTTCCTAGGCTTAGCTGGATATTACAGAAGATTCATTAAAGATTTCAGTAAGTTAGCCTCTCCATTTTTTTTTCATTTAGGAAAAGATGTCGAATTTATATGGTCCAAAAACTGTCAAGAAGCCCTAGATACCTTGAAAAGAAAACTTGTGACTGCCCCAATTTTGGGAGGCCCAAACTGGGCCCTACCTTTCCACATTCACATAGATGCCTCGAACAAAGCAATAGGAGAATACTTGGGTCAAAGTGATGAAAATTTACCTTATGCTATATACTTTATAAGAAAAAATTTGTCAAAGACAAAGTTAAACTACACGGTAACCGAGAAGGAACTCCTAGCTATAGTGCATTCCTTAAACAAGTTCAGACATTATATCACAAACTATCAAATGTTTGTGAACACTGATCATGCTACAATTAGATATTTAATGAACAAACCAGATGTAAATGCATGCATTATTAGATGGTTGCTTTTATTGCAACAACTTGATTTGGCCATTGTTGATAAGCTTGGTAAAGAAAATGTTACTGCTGACTTTTTGTCTAGAGTAAATTTGTCTACAGGTGAAGAAGGAATGGTGGATAATGAAATGTCAGATGAACACATGTTTGCTATATCAGTACTTTCTCCATGGTTTGTTGATATAGAAAACTAATTGGTTTTAGCATAGTTTCCACCACACCTGTCCTCAAAGGAGAAGAGCAAGATAGTGAGGAAAAATGCCCCTTTCAATTGGATTGGGGGAAATCTCTTCAAACTCAGCCTAGATTAGATATTGAGACGCTGTGTCAGGGAGGAGGAAGTTTTTGACATCCTCTTGACCTGTCATGATGGGCCTTGTGGAGCTCATTTTGCAGCAAAGAGGACTTCCTTCGAAATCTTGCAAGCAGAGTATTATTGGTGCACTCTTCATCAAGATATGAGGAGATACACCAACCAATGTGATTGGTGCCAAAGGATGGGGAAACCTACTCCAAAGGATGAGATGCCCATGCAACCTCAAGTGACCTTTGATCCATTTGAGAAGTGTGTCATGGACTTTGTGGGTCTTATCAACCCTCCTCCAAAACAAAAGCAATACATTATTGTGTGCACTGATTACCTGACAAAGTGGGTAGAAACAAAAGCAATCAAAGTAGCAACAGATGAAAAAGTAGCTAAGTTTTTGAGAGAAAACATATTCTATAAGTTCGAGTATCCAAGAGAACTGGTCATAGATCAAGGTAGTCAGTTCATTTCCTATTTGATTGAAGACCTACTCACACATCATAACATCAAGAACATGACTTCCACCCCTTACCATCCACAAGCGAATGGGCAGGTGGAAGTCGCTAACAGAGCTTTGGAAGGAATTCTAACAAAGTTAGTGAGTAGTAGCAGAAAATATTGGTCGGATAGATTAGTTGAGGCCACCTAGGCCTACAACACAACATGGAATACCACCACAGGGTTCACACCCTATGAACTGGCCTATGGGAAGAAGGCTTTGTTGTAATAGAATTTGAATTCAATACACTAAGGATGGTAGCTCAGTTAGACCTAGACCTCAACCATGCATAGAAGGAAAGACTACTCCAGCTCAATGGATTGGATGAACAAAGATTGCAGGCCCTTCTCCACACAGAGATAGTTCAGCGTTAGAGGAAGATATGGCATGAAAAAAATATCAAGGAGAAGCAATTCCAAGAGGGATATTGGGAACTTCTCTATGATTCAAGGTATAAATATTTCAAAGGAAAGCTGAGGACATGATGGATGGGACCCTATACTATTGAAAAATGCAATGACAAAGGTTCAGTTCTAATTAGAACCATTGATGGGGAAGCCATCCCCATGCTTTTCAATGGACATAGGTTGAAAATTTACAAGAAGCCTCTCTCTAAGCAAGAGTTCATTGAAGATCTGAATAAGACAATGATGGTAGTGGAGCATTTCTTAGCCTCCACACACTGAAAAAAATAAAAAATAAAATAAATAAAATAAATAAATAAATAAAAATAAAAATAAAAATAAAAATAAAAATAAAAATTAAATAAAATAAAAATAAATAAAAATATAATAATAATATAATAATAAAGGACTGCAGTGAAAACTTTCATGAGGTGCTTGAGTCCCATCATTGGGTTGAAAACCTCTTCTGAGGCGGCCCAGTGATGACAAAAACAAAAAAATAGGGGAAAAGGAGAAAAGAAAAAAAGAATAAGATCCCTAGGTTAAAACCTCCCTTGGAGGTGCCCAAGGCAGGCAATCAGGGTGAAAACCTCCTTGAGGCACCCTAGTTGTCTTTCAAAAAGAAAAAAAAGAGAGAAAACAAAAAAGAAAATTGAATTTTAATGTGCATTGCAGGTTGCAGGAGGACCATAGGGAGCAAGATAAGATGCCACGGAGCCTATTTCAACTCCTCCACACTCTTCTCCATTAGTTTTGACCTTTCTTCCACCCCAGATGTTTTTTCTCGGAAACTGTGTATTCTACAAGAGGCCCTGTGTTTTCTACAGGAGGCTCCTATAGGAATCATAGAGAGCCAAAAATGGTTCCAAAAAGTAGTATGAGGGGCTGGGAAGCTTCATGAAGAGCATGTAAACCCTCCTATAGCTATCAACCCTCCTTTCCATCCATTCCACACCTGTACCACAACATCATCATCATTTCTTTCTGTTCCTTCCAGAAAAGCACAGAAAACTAGGTTTTAGAGAAAACAAAAAAATAAAGGAAGCAGCACCTCAAATAACACTTGCAGCGTACCTAGTGCCTCTCCATCTCCATCAGCATCTCTAGCACCATCCTCATGGCTTCTAGCACAAAAAAATCAGCTAAAAATTTAAAGGGAGAAGTAGCTACAGGAGCTCCTGTAGGAATTCCTGTAGCAGCTGATCCCATTAAAATCAAGCCATAGCAGCATAAGAAATGCAACTAGGGGATTAAAGGAGAAATCTAAAGCTTAGATCCAGCTAGAGGATACTTGCACAAGACAAACAACCACACATTAGACAGTAGAGAGCATGCAGCAAAGGAAATACAGGCATGCAGCAAAGGAAATACAAGCATGCGGCAACAAAAGGAGCCAAAATACCCCATAACGCATACATTTGACTCACAGGTAAGTGACTAACCCACTCCTCTGTTGCATTTGTGTAATTGAAAAATATGCATAAGATAATGAGATGGATAGGGTTGAATGAGAAAAGGTGGCTAGTTAACTCAACCACCCTCATCCAGTTGACTTCACTCATTCAAAGGTGTCACCACACGTGCATGTAGTGAAACTCGAGAGAGATGTCAAGGATAGGTAGTGGAGGGTATGCAAACTCTGATGCAATGATGAGAGGTGATTGTGGGAAGAAACCATGATGACAAGACAGGTGGGGACCAATGGTCTAAATATGTCAACATACATTTTTGTCAGCTCACCCCATCACCGGAAATATCTAAAAGAAGAAATAAGTACTCCTCCTCGAAACCCTCTCACCACCTTTTCTTTCATTCTTTCCTCGTCCACTTAGCTGCAACAAGTTCCTTGTCACCCCACAACCTCGAGACCATCATTTTCCATCGCTCTCATCCATCCTCCTGTTATCGGTGTTCTACAGGAGCACCAATAGGTTCTACAGGAACACCTACAGGCAATTCTACAGGAGGGGCAGTAAGTTGTTTTTAAGGAGAAAACATGGGTTTTTTGCCGATTTCTGGCTTGAGGAGGTAGGTTCCATGAATACCCACCTTGATTATCAATTTTTGCAAGGAATATATCATTTTAAGGAGGAATTGAGTCCACAAAGGGGAATTGCATAAAAAATTTCTGTCTGTTTTCTTAAAAAAAAACATAGTTTTCCTCTTCTTTCCTGTTTTCTTCAAAATTTCTGTCTCCATCTCTACATTGGTTGTTCAAAAGGGGTATAAGCATAATGAAAGGATTATTCATGAGGAAGGATCCCACCAATTCAACCAGGCTCCATGAACATCCCCAAGTAGTAGCCATATTCACCAAGGCAAATTAGATGCCATTGTTTGAGAAATTCTGAGGGTTTGATGAAGAAGTTGCTTAGGAATTTGCTCTTTCCTTAGTCCCTCACTCAATGACCCATGCCACTGTCACTTTTGGAGGTCTTTCCATGGAAATCACCCAAAAATTTATCAGTAGGGTTACTACCCTTCCTCTTGGATTACCTTGGAGCAAAGATGAAAAACCAATTGGACAGACTGCCAAGAAAGAATTCTTCCAAAACAATGAACATCCTGTAGAAGACAGAAATGGCATTAGAAGGACAAGCATACCCTACCCCTAGGATGAGGTTAGTTACCGAATCATCAAATATATTTCCTGTGAAGGGAGGTATAGCATAGTCTATGGCTACCATTTTAGACTCCTCCATGAGCTGAGATATGGCATGGACACTCCAACACCCTAGAAACTCAGCTTCCCCTATTTTCTCCTGCAATCCCTCATATACTCCAGCATTAAGTTAAAGGAAGGAGGTCCAGATCAGCTAGCTCACCATGGGTTAATTAAAATGTTAGTGGAAGAAGCCCTCCATACCTTCACAATTCCCATAGCATGGGAAATTTTCCGAAACATGACAACAGAAGATGATATGAAGGCCCTCAACTATGATGTCAGTCCTTCTAATAGTGAGGAGGAATAGTAGAAAGGGTGAGAAGGGGAATAATCTGAGGAATAGGGAGGGAAGAAGGAAGAAACCAAAACATAGAAGGAAGAAACCAAAACAGAGCAGGAAGAAACAAAATAAATAGAGACAAAGAAAAAGATAAAAGGAGGAGAAAAGGGTGTAGAAAAGACAAAGTTGTCTCCTAAGACCCTAGAGAGAGAGGTATTAGCTGCTATCATTGCCCTCAACACCCCAATTAAACAAAAACAAAGAGGAAGAGGAAAACCTCAATATGTTTCAGTGCTAGGATGAGCACAAGGATCAAACAAGGGAAACCCCAGCCTTCTTCTAAAGTGCCTATTATTATTGCAGATTCAACCTCTTCCCAAGAGAAGGAATCCCTTTCCAAGATGCCTATCACTTATCAAAGGGGGGCTCCTAGATCTCCCACCTAGAAGGAAAAAGTAGAACTATAGAACTCAAAAATAGTTCTAAAGAAGGCACAGACTGTTCTAAAGGAGATCCTGTCAAGACTCTAGGAGACTGAAAAAAACTTGAAAAAGGGATAGAAGGTCAACCACAGGGGAAGGAGGAAGCAACAGAGGCACAAGAACCTGACCCCCAGCCTAGTCTTGGCTCTTACTAGAATCTTCTTGAGGGGGGAAGAATCATTCCACAAAAAATTGCAATCCCACTATTCTTTGAGTTGGAGAAAGAAAGAATAAGGAGCCATAGGTGGATGCAGATAGCCAAATCCAAGGGAGTTGAGGATATTGGCCATATGGAGAATCAACTCAAAGAAATGGGTAGAGATTTATGTGTTGTCATACATATAGAAGCAATCACAAGAACTCACCTTGAAATAGAAAATGAGTTGCTAAGAAGACAACTGCAAGAGAAAGAGACATAATTGGCATGCATGTCCAACTGGTCTATGGAGGCACTGCAATGTAGAACCCTAAGCAAAATCCTATGGATTATACCTCAAGGACCGATGCCTACAGTTTTAGATAAAGACTTTGGCACAGAGAGGCATAATGCCTTTTCAAGATTACCAACAGTTTATGGACCCGTGCGACCAAAGCTCATTAGAAGACAAGGAAAAAATAGTAGAATTCTATTTGCATAACATGGCCCTCATAGACATGAATGTGTGGGACCCCAATGCTAGGCTAGGGGACTTGCAACTAACGGCCATGGCCTCATGGATGAATCATGAAGAGTTAAGGGCAACAGAAATAAGAAAGTTGATGATAAAAGAGTAGAATGAGCCCTTAATGATCAGAGTTGAGCCATCAGATCCCATGGCACTCATTAGCACACATCCCCTGCTTGCAAATAATCCTCAAATTTCCCTTAAATATATCAATGATCAGGATCAAGCCATTTCACATTTTGAGGATATGAAAATATTACTTTGGGATGACTATATTCATGCTTATATGAGGAGGTGGAACACCTTACCACATAGTTTGCAGATTAGGGAGTATCACTCCCCAACAAGGATGAAAGAGGCATTAAGGAGAGTGCCACTATACAAGTGCTCCATGCAGAATTTGAAGGTCAATTGGATTGGCCTCAAATTGATTCCCCCACTACTGCTAGGCATGCTAGAAGGTCGAAAAGAGGAAGAAGAGCAACAACAGGGGGAAGAGGTGGACAGAAAGGTAGGATTCCATGATAAAGAAGAGGATCTCACATTAGAAGCATGGGATGTTAGTGAGGCCACGAGGGCCATCAAAGATGAGGAGATGGACTAAGTTGCTCAGAGGATGAGCAACACCTTCAGTAGGGTGGTGATGATGAGGCCCATAAATTGGTAATTATATGGACTCATTTTGCCTCCTAACATAGTTTAATCAACCATTCTCTTAGCTTATTTCATGTTTTTTTATTATATTTATGCTTATGGAGTGAGTTGGTTTGGTTATGATGCCATGAAGTCTAATATGCGTTTAATGTAGGTTTTTGTTGAATTTTGAAGACAAAGTCAAATATTCAAGGGACAATTGGTAGCAATAATTCGAAATGGACAAAGGAGAGGATTTATAGGAGGGAATCCCCCTCATTATTACTCCCCACTTCGAATTCTCCTTCATGCAACTCGGAGCATAAACAACCAAATCAATGCACTAGGAGGCAGTCGAGCAAGTGGATGATAACTTATGTTTATCTCGAGTTTTGGGAGCCAAGCCTCCCTGATTTTAAGGAAGCTATTAGGAGCTTCAGTTGTATAAGTAGAGAGGCCTAGAGTGTCACTAGGGAGGTGGTCAAATTTTTGTTGAACTTTTGTTACAGCTTTTCTCTACTCAACTTCGAGCTTACTTCTGTTGACAATTTCATGTAATCCTATTATTATTTTGATAATAAAGATGAGGCCTTTCTTGAGCTAGCACTGAGTTACCTCAGAGGGCTTAATCTCTTGGGTTAGGGCCCAATCGAAGTAGCTAAGCTACTCTTGTATGTATTTATATGCTTTGTTTTAGTTTATGGATTAATTGTTGTTAGATATATTTCTTTCTTGGTTAAGAATAGGTTGCTTTTGGTGATTTAGAAGGTTGTTTCCATTTGAGTTTTCTATAGCAGGTTGAATAGTGATAGAAAGAAGACACAAAAGGCCGTCAACAGAGCCTTGGCCTCCTTCCCTTCCCTTGGGACCATGGACTGGGGCCAAGACCCTCTTGCTGCCACAAAAACACAGATTTTCCCTCTCCATAGGATTTATAGTGTTGTAGATTGTTAGAAGGTTAATGCTTTGCTTTAGATCTCTTTCACCACATTCATTTCTATCTTTGCAATAAGTCTTCTTCCATGATTTGTTTCCTTATAGCATTTTTCAACATTTATTTCCATAGCTCATAATTTAGATTAGCTTGATGCAAAATTTTGTTTTTTGTTTTTTGTTTTTTTTTTTTATGTACTTAGTCTCCTTGCTTGTTTGATCTCATTGTTTGACTCTCAGATTCTTTTGTAGAAAGTCTCTTCTCACAGAAAGTCAGCCTATCAGCCACCACAGTCTCTCCCTGATCTATGCCCTACAGGTCGCCCAAATTTCACCTCAAATCTGCCTTAGTTTTCTGCATTTTTCTATAGGATTGTTTCCTCTCCCTTGACCATACTAGTGATCCTTGGTGAACCCTAGATGTCCTAACACATGATCCCAGCCTTCACCTACCCTTTCCACCCACTCTCCCACCTTCAAAACATTCAAAACTTCTCTTGGCATCCTCCTGTAGACCTCCTATAGATCCCCTTCAGCCTCATGTAGATTTTCCTGTAGGCTTCCTTTTGAAGTCTGATTGTGGGAAAAGCCTCCAGAAGGCCACTTGAGACCTCCTAGGACCGATCCACACCATCCTACACCCTCTCAAGTCCCAAAACCACCCTCCATCACCACCTATTGGCTACCACATTCACAAACAAATAAATTACATGAATGACAAATTCACATAAAAATACATAAAAATCTAAAAAGATGTTTTTTTCTCATTTCCTTCTAGAAATAGCTTGATTAGATGTTGTTTACTTACTTGAGTAGGTAATGGAATCCATTTCATGCTTTTCATATTGCAAAAGTAGGATTAGTTGGTTAAGTAGGGTTTGCTAGGTTTACTTTACATTTTAGTATTTTTCCTTTCTATAAGTAGAGTAGCCTTTGTAGAGAAGGCTTTTCTTTCTTTCATCACATATAGAGCTTCTTTTCGAATCCATAGAATTTTGCTTGAGATCCTAGTGATCTTGCACCGACTAATTAAGTGACAACCTGCAGTAAAAACTAGTACTTATGCATACAGCACCATCGCTTCCAAGTTTGTTATGAACTACCAGGTTGATAAGAGTAAAGTAAGCAGCCCAGGAGTTGCAACATTATTGTTGTAATATTGGTGCTCAACAATACTAATATTTTTCTATTGGTATATTGTTTATAGGCATGCCCCTTGCCTTAGTTTGGAATAGGTTTCTAGGATACCCATTAATTAGCACTACAAATGATCCTAGGAAAAATAACTTTTTACCCACTTAGTCAACCTTAAGAAAAGGGAAAATTGATAAGCACTTTGTAGAGAGAATTGATGAGCCTCGCTATTGGATCAAGGATGTTGCAACTTCTAGGGATACCAACTTTTCTTTATCAACTCGAGGTTTCATACAAACTTGGAGGTGATAGTGCTATATGCACAACAGATGCAACATTCTACTCATGTCACTTCTCAACTGGGGCGATAGACCACTAGGCTTTCAAACCAATATTCTATTGAGTGGAAGGAGTTTGACTTTGATAGTGAATGTAAAGCTAGTTCTAATATAGGAAAGTAAATGCTTGTCTATTTCGGAAATGAAATTTACTCAATGGAAAATGACATGAAACATATAGCTAAGAAATGACACAGATTACTTACAGAAAAGGACTAAGCTAACCTTACATTTTATCATCTATCTATTTGGACTAATTGGACATGGGAAGTTTTTATATCATCTTATGATTCATGTATGCATGCACTAACTATCTCATGTTGTATTTGCAGAAAAAGAGTCCTTTAATTTCTAAATTTAGAAATGTAAATGCTATGTTATGATATCTGACCTTGTAGGGGGGAAAAGGCATGGGATAGTTGGCCTTAGGTGGCACTTATAGGCATGGAATCAAATATGAGGACCTAATATATACTTATACTAGAATTTTTTTATCAAAACAGGGTCAAATAGGCTGCTACAGGAGATCCTGTAGCTGTTACAAAAACTGCTACATGATGTCCTAGTTTGTTACAGGATGTCTTGATTTTCTACAAGAAATTAGCTAAAATATTTACAAGGGAAAGAATAGTTAAATAAGGTATTGGAGAGATGTGTGACAATGAGAGATGATCTAAGGAAGGTTCACATTAGCCAAGGCTAAGCCCAACACTCTAGGGAGGTTGGATTTGCCCATGGTGGTTGTTCACAGTGTCTACAAAATAGAGATTCAAACTATGGGCTGGTATGCCTTGGCAGAAGGTGGAGAAGACTTATGTAAAGATGGTTGTATAATTTCCTCCCTATAGATCAACAATCTCTACAACAAAACCTATTTTTCTGATCATTTATATATTGCTACATAATATCAACATGGAAAAGATGAATTGAATTTGATAAAGTTGATCTATCTATTTCTAATGACTAGATTTATGAAATGGAATTCCTTTTTAAACTATAGGAAACCCAAGAAACAAAATAACAATTATAGGTGCTTCCAAGAAATAATAAAGAGTGATATATCTAAAAAATTAACCCTAAGTTATGAACTGACCAAAATACAACTCTGTTTTTGGAGCTGTGAGAATGGGACCCTCTAATCAAGATCCCATGAGGGAGATGAGGAAGAGGTCATTATCACAAGATTTTCTGGAGTAATTTCCTTCACTACTACACCACTGATCTACTTCTTCAAACTAATGGAAATAAGATTCACCAATCATCCAAATACTTGTTAAGCTAAACAAAACATAAATAATCTCAACAACTAACTATCATCTTACTCTAAGAGTACAAATACAAAAAGAGCAACTTTTGTTTCTAGGGTTGGGCCTTGACCCAATATCTTTAGCCCTCTGAGTCAATTCAGTGCTGGATGAAGGTCGAATTTCAATTTCTCATCAAAATGTTTAATACATAGAAAATAATAGTCACAACGTTTCAGCTCAAATTTCCTCTAGGCTACGTCAAAAATTTGAATCCCAAAGTGTTTGTTGGCTCTCTTAATTATACAAACTGAAGCTACCAATATCTTCTTAAAAAATAGGAAGGCTTCTCTACCTAACTTGAGAATAACTTGTCTTTCACTATTAGTGGCTTGCTTTCCAATGAACTCGGCTTGCTTGGCTGCTAGTAGCTCCGAGTTGATGATATATGGTTGAGGAATCTTTGAATGATTTGAGGATTAAAGGAGGGAGAACAATCTCCTAAAATCTCTCTTGCTTATCTACCTCGATTTGCTGCAATTAAATTAGCCTAAAACTTCTTGAATTCCTACATTTAATACACACTAGGCCATAGGGAAAGAAGCTCACCTTTACCCTTCTCACTAAGAAAAATATAACAAAATATGTAAATAAATGTGAGAAAAGTAAATTTTAATAAGCTAGAGAGTAGCATTGTGACCCATATAGTCTACTTATTGATGAGCCTCATCATCACCCCTACTGAAGGTGTTAAACATCCTCTGAGAAACTTAGTCTATATCCATATCCTTCATAGCTCTAGTGGCCTCTCTGACATCCCAAGCCTTTGTTGATGGAGTTTCCTCTTGAGGATAGAACCCTGCACTTTTCTCTATCTATTCCCACTACTTTCTTTCCTCTTCATTCTTCTTACCTTCTAACAGACCCAACAATAAGGGTGGACTGAGTTTCAAAGCAATCCAATTCATATTTAGTCTTTGCATGGCACTCTTATACAGGGGCGTCCTTTCCAATGCATTTCTCAATCTCTTAGGGGAATGGTACCTATTGATCCTTAGATAGTCTAGCAGGTTTCTCCATCTCCTCTAGCATGATTGTTGGCTTTCACTCCCCAACAATATTAAAGTATTGTCAAAATGGGAGATGGCCTATTCTTGTGTAGCCAGGTATCTTGGTGCAATTTTGGCATCATTGGAAATGATGTTGTGGCTACTAATGATAGCAATGGAATTTATTTGTCCTTCTCTGATGTAGAGGGGATCTTCTTCTTATTTTTCTACTATTCTCTTTACTTCCTTAGCCCTAGCCTTTTCACGACCCATCCATGATGCAATGGCCATCAGCTACAAGTCCCCCAACTTTTCATTGGTGTCCCACACATTCAAATCTGTTAAGGAAAAGTTGTGTAGGTAAAATTAAGATATTTTGGCATTGTCTTCTAGGTTGCTCTTGTCACATAGCTCTATGAATTGTCTATAGTATTGGAATAGCATGGTCCCCTATTGTTCTAATGTCTTCATTTGAAACTAAATCCATTGATCCTTGAGGTATAGTGCATATGATTTGGATGGAAGCCTGCACTTAAATGCCTCCATGGAGAGGCTTGCCATGGTAGACAATTAGCTCTCCTTTTCTTGCAGCTTCCTCCTCAACCATTTGTTTTATGTGTGTAATTGAGATATCATGATGTGTTCTCTGTCTCTCAACTCACTCAACTCCCTTTCCATCTTTGGGAGTTTTTCTTCCATTTGGCCCACATCTTCTACTTTATTTGAGTTGGAAATATGCATCCAACGATGTGTTCTTTCCCTTTCTTTTTTAATCTCAAATAAGAGAGGGGTTGCAAGTTTCTGTGGTATTATTCTTCCTCACTATCAATGAACTTGTAGTAAGAACTCAAATTTGGTTGTGGGGTAAGCTCCCACGACTCTATAAAATCTCCCTCAGATGATTTTGGTGAAGCGGGCCCCTCCTACACCTATGGTATTTCTCCCCTGCCTTCTCTCTTCCCCTATTGTCCTTCCTGTAGAAATTTTTGCGTTTCCTATAAAACTGATAGTGTTCCCTGTAACACTGACTAAGGATCATGTAGCATGATTTTTCCTTTCTAGAAGAGGGTCAAAAGTGCCTTGGTTTGCTTTTTTGATGTTTACCTTGAGATAGACTTCCTAACATAAGTGACGGGAGCCTTTGGGGTAGCTTGTTGTGATGTCCCTTCCTCAACTTTTATTCCCAAGGAAGCTAGCTCCCCATGCTTTCTTGGTGACTCTACAATTATCATGGGAATTCTTGTAGGTATTTATGGCTTCCCCTACTTGATCCCGGTGCTTCTTCTTATTTTAAAATAGAGGGGATTCTACCTCTATCTTTTCCCTTTGGACTTGATTGGTGTGCTTAAGGTAGCCAAGGTAGCAATTGCCTCATTTTTAGTGTGATTAGGAAACACTATTGGAGATTTCCCCCCTTCTCTGGTATGTTCCTTAGCGATGGTCTCTACCTTCTGCTCCTCCTCTTCTTCTTTCTCTTCTTCCTTTTCTTCTTCCTCTCCTTCTTCCTCTTCCTTTTTTGTTCCTGCCTCCTCTTCTTTTTCTACTTCTTCTTCTTCCTCTTCTCTTGCTTCCTCTTCATCACTAGAGGTTAGGGTCCCACCATATTCAAGGGTTTAGATTTCAAGGAAACCTCTTTTTCCATGTCTCTAAATGTGGATGAGAGAATAGGAATTCTCAATTGGTTCAAGGCATCCTCTAGAATCAGTTTAATAATTCCATGATGTGCCAATTGCTGGTGTTTCCTTTCTTGCACCTTCTAGATCATGTTTATCATTGACTTCGAAAGAAAATAAGGCACACTGAGCCTTTGTTTTATGAGTAAATCCTCTCCAAATTGCAACTCATGGAGGAGTATGAATTGGTAGCCATAGACTACACTGAGCCTCCCTTCACAAGAAATGTATTTTAGAATGTTGTAGCTCACCTCATCCAAAGGATAGGGAAGGCTCTCCCTCAAGACCCCAACTTTGTCCTCAATTGGCTCTTCATCATCTAGGAAGAATTTTTTCTTAGCAAAGGTGTTGGCTTAGGGGGTCTTGGCCCAGGTTCAGAGTTAAATGTGGCAAAAAAATCCCTACAGTATTGGCCCTTTCAGCATCAACCCATGTAGTGCAGGCTGAAGTCTCACCCGAAGTAGTATAGGGGTATGCTAGAACCAAGTTTCCACATCTAGAGATCAATGTGATAACTTTCATTACCCTAGATCTACCTTCGCACAGATCTAAAAGCCCTTAGGACTTATTACTGTAACTTTCTTTTAACAACCTCTAGACCTTCACATAGGTGTACGATACATCTTTGCGGACCCTTATGTTGAAGGCCTCAAAAACCGGGTCTACAACAAGGGGGATACCCGCCCGGTCCGGACCTTGGTTGGTAGCTCCTTATCCGTTTGGTATAGCGGGTCCAACTAGGGATATGGGAACAGTTTCCCAATTCAGTGTGTGTGTGTGAGAAAGATGGGTATTTCTGTTCTAAATGGAATACTTTTATCCTAATTCTAATCTAATGCTATGCTATTGTATTCTAATAAATAGAAAAACATCAAAATTTATGCTAACTCGGGGTATGATATTTCTTCTATGCGATCTAAAAAGATTTCAAACAATAACTGGTAATAAAGATCATTCAGCGATTACTTCTATCCTAATTCTACTCTAATGCTATGCTATTGTATTCTAATAAATAGAAAAACATCAAAATTTATGCTAATCGGGGGTATGATATTTCTTCTATGTGATCTAAAAAGATTTCAAACAATAACTGGTAATAAAGATCATTCAGCTATTATAAGAAAAGAATTCAATAAAGATGAACTACTTCGTATAAGAAGTTAGATGAAATAGTTGTGAAAACCTATCGCATAAATGAGCTATTCATACACTAAGCATAAATAAATAGTTATCACCGTACAAAAGTGCCAAATGATAATTCAGGCATCCATGATGTAATATATAAACAACTAAAAACTGAACATCACTTTAACGCATAAGCAGAAATGGTTAAGAGATAAAATTAAAATTTATAACTAGTCCTACTCATGAGCTTCAAGCGACAATTGATTTATCTCTCCTTTATTTAACATCCACTAAGAGTACAAAAGTGTAACATCAGTAGCATATATCAAATGCAAATACCAATAAACCATATTCCATTCATTCATCAAAACCTCCTCGGAGGGTGCAAAAGTGCATGTTCTGAGGAAAAGTTTTTGTTAAATTTTTGGACCCTTCTCTAAATGCATGAGAAGGGTTTAAATACTACTAACTAAATAACTTATTTACAGAAATTCAGGATTTGGTTTAAATGACCATCCTTTTTCTAAGAAAAACTATTTCTAAAATTAAATCTAATATCTAACTATTTTTTATATTTTCTCCTTAATGTCGCAAGCATTCAGTGTTTGCCTGAGTAGAGTCGGCTAATTGTCTTCCACCTTTGGTTGAGTTAAGAAAATAGAATCGGCAAGAGCTGGCACTATCTTCTCAGCAAACTCGATGATATACTTGAGATTCATCCAATGACTATGTGGCTTTACCACGTATGCTTGGTAATAATCCCATTTCAACTTGGTTAACCTTTGGATTGCTTCTGTTTTTTCTTTAGCTTTCTGTTTCCAATTTGTTTCTATCGTTGCTTTCTTGCAATTTTCGGGGCTTGCAGGTGACTGAGTAATTAGAAGCCTTCCTTTTCGAGCAAGTTTTGTTAGCGATGCACTAATCGCGCATCGAACACTGCCTCCACTCATTGATCCGGGCTTCCCTGTGCGTTTTTCGCCTTTTGTGCCTTTTTCTCTTATCAGGTATAAAGCTCAAAATTTGTAAAAATAGTGATTCCTTGAGCTCTTGACCCTGAGCATTAAACTATCTGTTTCTGGTGTCAACATCGTTTAGTACCCATTCAACCATGGTTGTATATGAGAGATCTGTGATGGATGCCTCAGAAGAGTTCTGCGGCTCTTTCTCTTCCTTAAGTAGATTAGGTGTGCCTTCCCAAATGGACATTGGAGTACTGCCTTTCCTCCTCATAGTTTCCTGCATACTTCCTTGTATAACGCTTTGTCCTTCATTCCTGCAGTTTACAAATGAGGTGGAAGTAATGATAAAAATAATGACAAGAAAACTTTAAATGCCGAAGATATGCAAAAACACGCCACTTTATGTGAACTAGTTCTTTGAAAAACACAACACCATACTTCATTAACAACTGGCAACAACTCATTAATTCGCGTTAAAGTGCATGACTAGTTCTTGGCCTAAAAAAAGCTTTCTCGAATAATGAGCCAAAACCAACTACGATGGAGAGGTCTTGCGATTTTGCTTTGCGATATCGCAGATCGCTGCATCGCATTACCGCAATCTCATCATGTTGTTCTATCGCAAGGTTACTTGGTCACAATATCGCAATATCGCAAGATCACAGATTGCTAAATCGTTATAATCATTAGGTGTTATTTATGCGATTTTTGCAATGTGCGATATGCGATATCGCATATCGACAATTTTAAGGTTTTTCAATGTGAGTGCTTATTAATGCATGCGATGTAATGGAGTTTCGCGTCGCAATCTCGTGTTTTTTATCATTTTGGCTCATTAGAAGGTACCTTATCATTCTTTGCGCGATGCGATATCTCTTAAGGAGTGAATTTACTTTCTTCATCATGAAACTTAAGCTTTTTAGATTCTTCAAAGGTATTTTCCTAAGTCCATGATGTTGTAAGTTTCATCTAAAAGGAAATATAAACACTAATTGATTTTTTTAAATTTTTTACTAAGGGTCTCCACTTATTTAGTATTAGAAATAACACTTCATAAGAAGGGGGGTTGTTGGTGGCCACAACAATTGGCGATTCACTTGGAAGAACCAGTTATCTCTGTGTTTCTATTGAATTTTTTCAACTTCCAAAACAAAAATGTTTTCAGAAAATTAAACTTTATAATGAAAAGATAAAGTACATTATGCTCTCACCCGTCAATGACATTTTGTTTAAGCTATTTTCAACTTTGATTATTTGCTCCCTCAAGTTAGTCCTGGTATTTACATCAGTCATTACTTGGTCTGTAAAGATAAAACAAATTCTTCTCTATAAACCAGTTTTAAATATGCTCATTTGTCGTAGGTAGAGCCTCTGCTGTCAACAGGCGTTTATAGCCTCGACAGGTTTACCTGTTACCCAGCAATGATCTTGTATCCTACTTAAAGAAACCCACAACTCTCAAAGAAGAATCCACATCCACACTTATTGCTTTGATTTTCTTTTTACTCTTAAAGAACAATGTCTTGGTTTAGTAGCCAATTTATGACACAGTCAATCACTCGATTTATAACTTTTCTGAACAAGATGGCTCGTGATGGGACCCCTTGCCTCTTAATTGTAACAATTTTGAGTCATTTCCCTGTTGTGGTATGCAGTATTTGGCAAAGTCAGCGGGTTATAATATCTCTGATTATGATAAGACGGCTTGTGATGAGACCTCTCATTATTCAAGATGAAGTGTATCCTTGGATTGTTCCACTAAAAGTTGTGATTTCCTTAGCAGGGAGGAAGTCATTGTTTCCTTTAGATAGCTCTGGATGACAATGGTAGAGTTTTTGGAAGTAGCTATTCTACAGAGAATCTTTATTTTGTTATTGATACCTTTCATTGCACTGACATAAAACAATTTCTTCACTAAAGGTTGTTTTCATCAAAATTTATGAAGTTGAAACTAGTGTCATATCTAGGTTAGAGTCTTTAACTATATCTTTCAATAATAAAGTTCAATTTTCCAAAAGATTTGCTATTTATACAAGCAAAAAATCAAAATCTGAAAGAGAGTTGGTGTCTTTTTCGTAAATTCCTAATGTAACCATTCACAACTGGTTTTATTATGAAAAGAAAACTATTACTCTACAAAAATAGAGGAATAATCTTCTATGGAAAATATTTCTTAAGAATTTGTCCGTTGATAGGCAAAGAGTCTCTTTTACCTGCTAAATCCTGTAACACAAACGTTGATGGACCTATGACTTCTACAATTTGAAAAGGACCAAGCCACATTCTTTGAAATTTTGTATGTTTCCCCTTTTCTTCATGGGCCTTGTCCCATTTTAAAACTATGTCTCCCATCTGAAAATCTTTTCTGGTCATTATGTTTGAATCAAAAGAGGATTTTACTAGTGCTTGATGATGAGAATGCATTTTCTTAGCGTGTTCTCGTGTTCTTCTAATTTGATTATTTCCATTTGTCTTAGGTGTAATGAGGAAGTTAGTACTTCATCAATGTATTGAACTAGAGATAAAGAGGGAATTGCTAAATGAGTCGGAAGAACCACTTCTTTCCCATAAAATAAATTAAAGGGAGAAGTGTCGATGGAAGCTTTTCTCATTATTCGCTTTGCCCACAAAGCATATATTAAAGATTTATGCCAATTTTTATGATTTTGGTCTACTGTTCTTTTGATAATCTTGATTAGGTTTTTATTTGTAGACTCGGCTAACCCATTGCCCTGTGGGTAATAATTGGCCAAATATTTAAATTTGAATCCTCTTTTAAGTGCAAATTCAGTCATTGCATTTCCAGAAAAGTATGATGCATTATCAAACATTAAAGCAGAATGCAATCCAAACCTGGTGATTATAAATTGATCTATGAACTCAATGATATTTTCAGCATTAGCCGTCTTGAGTGGAACTGCTTCTACCCACTTAGTAAAATAATTTGTTGCTGTAAGGATATATCTATGCTGCTTAGAAGAGTGAGGAACGATCTCATCTATTATGTCCAATCCCCAATGACTGAAAGGTTGCTCGATGTTAACTGGTTGTAGTGGTAAGGATGGCTTCTTTTGTCTCCCAGCAGTAGTATGGCAGACTTGACATTTCCCCACATAACTGTGCGAGTCTTTGAATAACGTGGGCCAGTAATACCCTGCACACAAGATTTTATGTGTAGTAGCATCTCGAGCATAATCTCCACCTACTGGCCCATCGTGGAGTTCCTGCAAAACTTTTTCAGCTTCAGATTTCTCAAGACATCTAAGGAGAATAGAATCATAATTTATTCTAAAAGGAATATCATTTATGAGCTGATATTGTTTGACTTTCAACCTTAGAGCTCCTTCTTAATATGATCAAGGTGTGAAGGATCATACCCGTTCTTAAGATAATAAATGCTATCAGCGTATAATTACTCTGCATGGTTTAGGCTTACCTCGTACATTTGTAACTCTAGAGATGGAATTTCAGAAATTTGTGACGCTCCAGCCAGCATTTTGCAAAAGCCTTGACCTCTTACAATGTTTGCTAGTTTAATTTCTATGTCATATTCTTGTAAGGTAGTAACCCAATTGGCCCTTTTCTCACCCACATCCTTTTGTACTAGAAGATTCCTTACCGCTGGAAACGGTACTATAATTTTAGTATGGATTTTGAGTAGAAAAGGTCTGAAGTATTTGATTTCTTTGAAAGCAGCATAAGCCTATTTCTCCACATCTGAACAATTTAATTCAGCACCCTATAAATTTGAACTGAAAAAAGAAATTGGTGCTTCCGCCTTTTCTTGATTCGTTTGAGTGAGTATTGCAGCATATGACCTATCTGAGGCAAATTTATATAAAATAAAAGGCTCTGAAAAATTCGGAGTTGCTAAAGATGGAGCATTATAATAGCTTGTTTCATCAGGTTGAATGCTTCATGTTCATCTTGGCCCCATTTAAAATTTGAGTTCTTTTTTATCATGGCTTGTAAAGGGGATATGATTCGTGAAAAATCTGGAACAAATCTCTTTAGAAATTTGATTTGACCAAGGAAAGATTGCATGGCTTTTTTGTTATGAGGTAGGGATATTTCAGAAATCTCTTTGATTCTGTTGGAATCGATGTGAATTCCAGATTTTGACACTATGAATCCTAGAAGTTTCCCTTCACTTAATGCGACAAAAGATTTCTTTGGGTTAAGTGAAATTCCATACCTTAAATATCGTTGGAAGATTTGTTTCAATTCTTTGAGATGGTTGCTTCGTTTCTTGGAATACATGGTTATATCATCCAAATAAATTACTACAGATTTATTAACTAAACCTTTAAATGCGATGTCCATGGCTCTCTGAAATGTGGCACCAACATTAATCAAACCAAATGGCATCTTTCGATATGCATATGTGCCCCATTTAGTTCTGAATGTGGTTTCAATTGATCATCAGGATGTACCAACACTTGATTGTATCCTGAAAATCCATCCAACAAAGACATTAATTCTGAGCCCACCACTGCCTGCAATATTTGCTCCATAGGTGGTTAGGAAAAATTGTCTTTTTGACAGGCCTTGTTAAGATTTCGAAAGTCAATGCAAATTCTAATATCTTTGTTTTTCTTTCTAACAGGTACCATATTGGAGACCCATTTAGAATGTCAGATGGGAAAGATTATCTTGGCTTTCAACAGCTTATTGAGTTCGGCTTTTATCTGATTTTCTAAATTGGGATGGATCTTTCTCAATTTTTGTTGGACAGGTTTTTCATTATCGGTCATTGGAATAGTATATTGGATGATGGAAGTGTTGTATGTTTTGAGTTCATCATAGTTCCAAGAAAAAACGTTTTTGTATTGTCTCAAAAGACGAATATATGCTAGTTTTTCTTCAGGGGCTAGGCCAAGGCCTAGATTTATGTTTTGGGGTTTGGCATCGGTTCCAAGGCTTACTAATTCGTAATTCAAAGTTGAACTTCGGAGCTTTGAATTGGTAGACCTTTTAAACCGAACTTTCAAATTGTACAGATCTTCTAACTTGACCACTGACTTAGGTATAGCATTGTTAGTGCTATTTTGTCGCAATTGTCGATCATGTTGGTCTTCGTCAATTATTTGATTCGAGTAGGATCTTTCAGATGTAAGGAAATTTATGATATCAAGATCGTCGTTGAATATTCTCCAATTTGTGATGTTGTCAGGAATAGAAGGTCTAAAGATTAATTCTATTGAGAATCTATCTGGACTAAAATCTTCTGAAGGAATGAGCTTAGAAGCTACGTTAGCTAAAAGGTCAGCGCTTGCATTCTGGAGTCTGGGAATTGATGAAATATTGAATGCTATAAAATGCTCAGTCATATCTTGAACTAAAGATTGATAGTGTTTTAAATGACCTGATAAGCAATGTATAGTATTCCATACCTGTCTCACTATAATTTCAGAGTCTCTGAAGACTTGGAGGTACTTTATGTCTAACGCGATTGCTTTGTACAACCCTTGGACTAAAGCCTCATATTCTGCTGTATTGTTGGTACAATCAAATTCGAGCCTGCATGTTAACATGATTTTATCTCCTTCTGGACTAATTTGCATGCATCCTGCTCCTGCTCCTTTGTTAGATTTAGAACCATCAAAAAATAATTTCCAAAACAAAGATTTATTTACAAGTCTATCTAAAAAATTGATACATTTTGAACTATCCATTTGAGAAAAAATTTCGACTTGGGAAAAAACAGAATGTTCTAAATAAGGTGACATATGAGCATTAAAATTGCCGAGAAAAGAATCCATTGAGTAATTGCCAATTATGCTACTGTTATATGCTACTGGTTCATTTTCCCCCTCTAATTCCGTTACTATGTACTTCTGATGTAATTCTCGTTCAACTTTTATTTGATTTGGCTTACCATTGTAAGGCAACCAAATGTGCGACTAGTCAGTTGTGAAGTATCCATGTAGTTTTTCTGACCAATCCCTGCTAAGAATTAAGCCATAAAATTCAGGGATATCACCAACTAAAATGTCAATAACTTGACATACCTTTAGGTTGGATGACAACCTTATGGTTACTTGATTTAGTTTGCCAATGACTTCGACTTGAGATAGATCTAGCTAAAATATGCGAATAGCGGATTTCTGTGGTTGAATGTTTAATTTGGTGCTTATGCACTTTGGTAAAATATTCGATGAAGCACCAGAATCCACTAAATAATTATGTACATTTTTGTTAAAACTTTCATAAGGAGAAACGGGGGAGTATGAGATCTCGATCTTCCTCCCATTAAAGCGATGTCGGATCAATCTTGTTAGTCGTATTAGTTGGAGGTCTTCCCATGTTCTGGGAAGCTTGAGAAATTACAGTGGCAGGCAAAGGGGCAACTGGCCCAACATGTAATTCTTTCAACATTATCTTTTGTTGATGCTTTAACTTGCTCAATTCGTAAAGAGTGATGTTGGCCCTAGTATTTTTCATGTCTTCTATAATATTGTACTCCATTTCATCCGAAACGATCAATGTTTTAGATGGAGTTGGTGAATCTGTTTGCACTGGGCTAGTTTGAGTTGCTTTAGATGTCGTTTTCTTTGTTGCGACTTTATCCTTTGTTGCAGAGCTTGCACTCTTTGGCTTTGGGATAGTTTGGGGAGGATCAAGCTGATTTCTACTTCGTGTGTTAACTGGGAATACTTCTTGATCTTCTTCTTATGGGAGGATGAAATCCAACATTACTTGTAATTCTACAACTTCTTCATCATCGGTTTTCCCTTCAGTGGCAATTTCCTCTTCCTCTTCCTCGGATTCAGCACTTGTAATAGCATTGGGTGGCCTTGAATCTGTTGACGGGCCTCTTTTAAAAGCTCTGTAGGGCCTTTTTGAAGAAGTTTTTGCTACTTGATTTTTTATGTCGACCATTTAATTGGACATGGTCTTCAGAACGTTTTGCAATCCCTCCAAATCAAATGGATCTTTTTCTTGTTTCTTCTTAGACTCCTCTTTGAAGGTGACCTTCTTAGATTTCCATTCCTCTATCACGGATTTCTTCTCTAGGGCTATTATACATTTCTCTACTGCTATGGCTTCTTTCATGTTTTCGGCTAAGGTTGTTTTATTAGCCCTGTCCATGAAGATTGCTATGTTTGATGGTAAAGCAATGATATACCATTCACATCGTACTTCTTCGCTGGGCTAGGAAGCAGTAGGAATTTTGTTTAGAATTTTATTGAAACGTAGATTGAAGTCTTTGATAGGCTCTCTAGATTCGGCCCTAAGGTTGGATAGGTCATTGATTAACGCTACCGTAGACCTGTTGTCACCAAACTTGGTTAGGAATTGGTCTTGGAAGATGTCCCAACTAGTAATAGATAAAGAGGGTAATGAGAAATACCACGATCCAGCTGTTCCTTGCAGAGTATAAGGAAATAGTCGAACAACAACATCTTCATTAGTAACCTCGTTGAGATTAATGGATAGCATAAAGTTGTTTATGTGCTCTTCTGCTAGCATGCCTGCCTCGGGATTGAACTTAGGCAGCCATTTCTTGGGATGGGTCGGTATTTGACTTAAGGGTGCGGGCATTAAGACTGCCCCAGGGTTATTCCATGGAGACTGGGCCATTGCTGAACTACTAATAGGGGGAAGTGCAGAAGATGATCCCTGTGGTTGGGAAGATGAGGATATTACGATCGCGGATGATTGAGGAGGAGTTGTAGGGGTTCCAGTAGGTGGATTGATAATGGTCTGAAGTGGAGTGGATGGTTGCGGTGAAGAGGTTGAGATGGATGAGGTTGATGAAAGAGTCTCGCTGTCAGACTCTTTAGGTGATTTCCTTGCTCTTTTCCTTTTGGGAAGAGGTAATTCGGTTGGTCGAACACCAAACTTTTCACTCTTTAATCTGGTGAGGGGATGAGCAGGGTTATACTGCGAAGTCACGCTGCCTTGAGATTTATCAGATCTTTGAGGAGAAATGGAAAATTGCTGAAGTTTGTGAATCAGAGATTCAACTTCAGGAGGTTCAATAATAGATTGTTCTGAAATTTCAGGGTTTGTAGTAGCAGTTGATGCTCTGGCGACTTCTAACTCTAGATTTAAGTGTAATGGAGAAGTCGGCAGAGATGGTCAGGGCGATTTACTCTCAGAATGGTATTATGATTTAGATTTACTTTCCATTGATAGTTCAGGCCCTCCTTCTAGCACCAAATATGTTGAAGGCCCCAAAAATTGAGTCTACAAGAAAGGTGATACCCGCCCGGTCCGGACCTTGGCTGGCAGCTCCTAATCCGTTTGGTATAGCGGGTCCGACTGGGGATATGGGACCAATTTCCCAATTCAGTGTGTGTGTGTGAGAAAGATGGGTATTTCTGTTCTAAATGGAATACTTCTATCCTAATTTTAATCTAATGCCATGCTATTGTATTCTAATAAACAAAAAAACATCAAAATTTATGCTAACCCGGGGTGTGATCTTTCTTCTATGCGATCTAAAAATTTCAAACAATAACTGGTAATAAAGATCATTCAACTATTATAAGAAAAGAATTCAATAAAGATGAACTACTTCGTATAAAAAGTTAGACGAAACAGTTGTGAAAACCTATCGTATAAATGAGCTATTCATACACTAAGCATAAATAAATAGTTATCACCGTACAAAAGTGCCAAATGATAACTCAGGCATCCACGCTGTAATATATAAAAAACTAAAAACTGAACATCACTTTAATGCATAAGCAGAAACGGTTAAGAGGTAAAAGTACCATTTATAACTAGTCCTACTCATGTGCTTCAAGCGACAATTGATTTATCTCTCCTTCATTTAACATCCACTAAGAGTACAGAAGTGCAACATCAGTAGCAGATATCAAATGCAAATACCAATAAACCTTGTTCCATTCATTCATCAAAACCTCCTCGGAGGGTGCAAAAGTGCATGTTCTGAGGACAAGTTTTTGATAAATTTCTGGACCCTTCTCTAAATGCATGAGAAGGGTTTAAATACTACTAACTAAATAACTTATTTACAGAAATTCAAGATTCGGTTTAAATGACCGTCCTTTTTCTAAGCAAAACTATTTCTAAAATTAAATCTAATATCTAACTATTTCTATATTTGCTCCTTAACGTCACAAGCATTCAGTATTTGCCTAAGTAGAGTCGGCTGACTGTCTTCCGTCTTGAGTTAAGCAAACAGAATCGGCAA
>APFE031547062.1:108245-147317 GCA_000404065.3 Pinus taeda
TTTCACACCACGTGAATTGTATTGTAGTACCTTGAGGGTCATTGTCATTATTGGTGATTCCTCTCGTGCCTGTTAACAACTTACATCATTGGCTGGTAATTAGGCGATGTCTTTCCATGTTCGACTCCAGAACATTTCTCACATGGATCGACTTGTACTCCGAGTGAAGATTGAATGAGTTTTGAAGACCCTAGATCTAGTTTCATCCATCTGGGCTGTGATATATTCAGGAATATAAAGACATCCAGTGTACATCATTGCCGAATAGATGATCATCCAAATCAAAGGATGATGTGTCCATATCATCAGTCAGTCACACATACGATCGTCTGTCTTATGTACATGAAAAATGAATTTATAAAGCTGAGCATGGGAATTCCCACCTCAGCTAGATCATGAAAAAAATGTTGTCAAAATAATGTATTGTATTGTATCTTATTACAGGTCGCCTCCCAACTCAGAAAAACTTCAAATCCTCATAGTAAAGCATTTCACCCGACATCAAAAAAGATTAACGAACTCATGCTTTAGGGGGAAATTGTTATAGACATTTTTGGGAACTTCAACCCCAATAAAAAATGTCCATAAACTGAGGGCTCTTAAGTCCCTAAATGTGTTGCTTCACTACCTAAAGGAACAAGGTCAACTGATTACCTCATCTCCCAGAAGTTCTCCACTGAAAACTGCTCATAAATGGTCAAAACTAGACCATACTGAAAGCTCAATGCAGAGGGTGCGATGCATATCACCTTCCCAATGTACAGGGTGTGATTCATACTGATTTGCTCCTCTCTAGGGTGCGATGGTCAGGAATGGACAAATGGCAGGGACAAAAAATGCGAGGTGGAAGATCATGGAATCTTCCAAAAGCTTCCCCTCTAACACTTGCCACTCCATTTTCGACCAGGGATGAGTAAGAGATCATCATTCTCCAAGTGGAAGCAAGAACTATCAGAGAGAAGACACTAATCAAGATCCCAAAAGATGACTCACCTCTCTATAATCATCTATATATGGATCCCTCATCACAGAGATCCAGATACTAGAATTTTGTATCTTATAAAGAAGTGTTGTTGGTATTCTGGTGTACATTCACAGTGTTGGGTGATCTAGCTTTTCTTGAGGTGAAGAAGGGCCTTTTAGTTGGAGGATGATGCTGGGTGACAGCACATGGTTGTAATCTTCTTGCTACTTTTCATCTGAATAAAGCTATTCTTGTTTCCTTCCATGTTCTTGTGTACTTTTATATATGCTTCTATATGGTTAATGCACATCTGATCCTACATTATTTATGAATTTAGATCCTTGTTTCCTGCATAGTAGCATGTTGTTGTAATTCCACAGGTATTTTTGAAGCTGAGCAGACAAAGAAGAAGCGACAAAACTCTATCAAGAAGGAGAGGAAATCGAGCGCAAGACTCAGGTTGGACCTCTTGGTTCTCCTCTCATCTAATTTCATAAAAGGAATCAATAGTAGACTTTGATTGTTTGTTTCTAAGAGAGCCACCCATCTTAGTGGGAATAGCAGCGTCCGAGTGGACACTATTGCCATATAACACTCGGTGCCCTACCTTTCCTCGACCTCCAAATCAATCACCTTCTCAGACTGCTTGTATTTCTTTTGTTTTTGAGTTGTAGAGTGTTTTCTAGGTGATTCACATACTGGAAATGACTTCTTCTATTTATCCTTCTTCAGTTTTTGTGTTTCTTTAGTAGGGGTAGGGTTTAGCCTATGTGACCTTGGCACTATAGGCGCAGGAGTCAAAGCTTCCATACTCACTACCTCTTTAGATGTCACATCTCCTCCAGTAGTCATAGTCTCTACATGGCTAGGTCCAAACATATTTTCCAGGATGAATTTCTTATTCAACTTCAATAACTTGTCAAATGTAGGGCTCGTAACTAAACCCTCCCAATATGAGTGGTTAATAGGAAACAAATATCACAACTCAATAAAAACGCTAAGGGTGACAAGTGTTCTTTATTGCATTGGAATGTGTAGTTTATAGGGGTTTTCAAATTCAAATTTGACCGTTCCCCCCAAAATTGGACCATTAATATTGTTTTGGTGGCATATCTTCAAATATTTTACCATTTCTTCCAACCCGCTCCTCTGAACCATCTTCTAGTTGTCAAATCATGAACAGTGACTTTAATGGTCACTTTCTTGCTAAGTTACATGGTACCTCCCTTCATAGCGTAGCTTCCTTCACACAAATTCATAGGTTGTATCTACATCATCTTTTGCACAACCCACCTGCTGCGTAGTCCTCTAACCCTGGCAGTGTAGTTTATAGTCCCACATTCACTTACAACTAACTTCATGGTGCACTAAGACTATCCTGTCACCGTATAGTCATTGTGCAAGATCCCTTGTATATGTCTTCAATCAGCTTCCATTCACCTTTCCCAGAAAAGGTTCTCCATTCAGCCTTACGAGCTAAACTACACCTCCATTTGTAATTTCTTTGATAATATATGGGCCCAACCAATGCATCTAAAATTTCCCTGGAAACTTAGTGAACATAATTTCATATATACCAGATCACTTACCCTGAAGGTGTGAAGCTTGAAGTGTCGATCATGCCACGCTTTTTCACACTCCTTTTGTACTTGCTAATGGAATCCAACCAAGAATCTGTCTTCTTCAAATTCCATCAGCTGTGCAAACCATCCTTCTAAGGATTTGCAATCTACCATACCTATGAAAGCTGCTATGCGTACACTAGGCACGATATATTCCATAGGCATCACAACTTCTACACCATAGACCCATCTAAAAGGTGTTTGTCCTGTCAAATTTTTACAAGTAGTCCTGCATGCCCATAACACTATAGGTATGCACACATCCCAGTCATTCCAAAGTGCATTGCAAATCTTCATCAGTGCATTCTCTAAAATATTATTAAAGGCTTGAATTATTCCATTAGCCTGAGGATTATACGGTGTGCTCTTCTGATGATAGACCTGGAACTCCTTAGTTAACATGTCAATTGTCTCATTTAGGAAGTGTGTACCACGATCTCTCATCAACACTTTTGGGCAACCAAACTTAGTTAATACATATTCAAACAAAAACTTCACTATTGTGGCTCCTATACAATCCTTAACCAAAAGTTCCTCTACCCATCTGGTCAGGTACTCCATCGCAGTGATGATGTAGCATGCACCATTCTTCTTCCTTGGCAGCTAAATTAGCCCAACAATATCAATCACCCATTTTTCAAATGGTTGTAAAGATACTTGAGGATTTAGTGGCAACTCATCCCTCCACAACTCGTCCCTCCACAATGGTCTACCGGTTCGTTGACATGCATAGCATGCCCTACAGTATGCCTTAGAATATTTTTTCAACGTAGGCCACCATAAACCTGCATGAAAAAATTTTGTGCAGTTGATTTTCCTATGTAGTGTCCTCCTGCAACCCCTCTATGAGCTTCAGCAAGAATTCTATTCCTCTCAAAATCCGGTGCATATCTTTGCAATATCTCGTCTCCAGCCATCTTATACAAATGTCTCACAATTACTGAAAAGTCTACCGCGCGCACTGCCAGTTCCTTCTTTTGTTTATTTGTGTACCCATCCAGAGCCATCCCCGTAGTAAATAAATGAATAATGTCTGCAAAATGGTTATCTACTATGTGCACCGTGAAGAGCTGCACATTGAGAAACCCTTCCTCCAAATTAGTAGGCTCCTCTCCTATTTTGATCTGCAACATATGGTTAGGTCCTACATTTAACCTACCTAGCTTCTCAATAGCCTCAAAGTCATACACCTGGAGTAGAAGCAACCATCGGCAGATCTCCCCCCCCAAACTCCGACTTATTGACAGGGTATTTCAAGGCAGAATGATTCATGTACATCTTGAAATGTCTGCCCAATAGATAGTGCCTGAACTTTTGAAGTGCATACACCATGGCCAATCCTTTGCGCTCTATCGTTGAGTAATTATTTTTGGCCTATGACAATTTCCTACTCGCAAATGTTATAGGATGGTCCATATCTCCTTTAGTGGCCTGCGTTAGCCATGCTCGCAACAGAATGAACGAGGCATCAACATGTACATGGAATTCCTTCTTCCAATCAAGTAAGACCAAGATCGACACGATGATCATATTCTCTTTCAATACATCCAGAATGCATGGACATTCTTCATCCCAACATAATGTAGCGTCCTTCTTCAACAATTTCTCCATGGGTGCGGTAATCTAAGCATAAGCCTTGATAAATTTCCTGTAATATCTTGTATGTCCTAGCATCGTGTGCAACTGCTTAATGCCCCTTGGGGCCTCCAAATTCAGTATCACCACTATCCTAGTAGGGTCCACCATCAGCCCTTGTTTAAACACCACATGACCTAGTAGAATCCCAAAGGGGACATAGAATAAACATTTCTTTAGATTCAGCGTGACGTGGTATCTGCAACATATATCGAACATCAAGCTCAGACTTGATACATTGCACTTCACTAACTCGAACACCATCTAGTCATCAAAATACACCTCCAAGAACTTATCAATGAACTCCTTAAATGTTGTTATAACTATTGGCATTATGATACAGGTGTTGCCCTTGATGTCAAGTCACTCAGAGATGTAGGTTAACCTTGCTAAAAGTGCGTATACACGTGGATGAGCAGAACAGAAGATGCGTATACGTACCCATGCAGGTTCATAGAAGGAAAGGCACGTACATGTCGGAAAACTAAGCTTTGGCCCGTGGTATTTGGTCCATGGTATTTTGTCCAAAATGTTGACCCTAGTTATTGGGTCCAAGGTATTGGTTCTACATGGTTTTGGACCATGGTATTGGGAGAGGCCTAAACCTATATAAGGAGAAGATCATTAAACCAAAGGGTGTGCAAGTGTAAGTGACGAATATCTGATGAAGTGTGAGATCTAGTATGCTGGTTACGGGCTTGTGATGCTTGGCTCGATCTGAATCAAGGAGGCTACTATGCAGTTGATAAAGGTTGATGGACCAGGATCTTGAAGACTAAAATGTATTATCATTATATGGTATTATCATGAATAGATATGAATACTGACGCATGTTTTATCCTTTATATCTTATGGTCTGGGTATATCTGAAGTTGGAAATTGCTGCAAAGGTATAAGTAATTATCTTCAGATCTGTACGTGGGTTCTCTCTAGTGAAAGTGCGTGTACACGCTGGTTTGACATAGTCAAGTAGCTTATACATTATGATATTTGATATGTCAGGTTGCTGTTGGTTCTAGGGGTTGTTGCAGAGTTCTAGGTTGTGGTCTGTGTTCTGGTGACTGTGTTTTGATGACAGGGTTTTTATGATTCGGTTGTTGATTCAGAGTTAATGATTGTATTAGTGATTGCCTTGTATTTATGGATCCGATCTAAAAATGTATGAAATGTGGTCCCTGGAAGAAAAGAGAAGGTTGTAGCCTTCTGCAGGTAGAAGCTTTCATACTAGTATAAGACTGCACTAGTACAGAACCATTGTAAAAAGAAGTTTCTTATTAAAATAAGATAGAGACGAATCACAGTAGGTGGTTTTCAGCCACATTGGGTTTCCACCTGACATCTTGGTGTTCATGTGTGTTTCTTATGTGTGATGATCTATTCTATTTTACTACTCCTATTTACTGTTCATATGGTTAATAATGTTCTGATGCAATCATAAGTTTACTGGATATACGCTTGTTGCATTACACATAGTTGCGTATACAGACGGTTTTGCCTTAACTTAAGTAGCATATATGAATCTGAATATGGAAATGAAAAAGTTATACTGATTTGATAATACTGATTCACCTCCCCCCTCTCAGTATTATTTCCAAAAATTGGTATCAGAGCCAAGTTCTTCAGAAGAAGCTTGATCGCTTGAAGGAAGATCCATCAGGATGAATAATCAAGAAAGAGAGGCATCACTCAAGCGACCAATCTTTGATGGGAGCAACTTTGTCTACTGGAAGATAAGAACCACAACATATCTACAATCACTTGGAACAGATGTTTGGAGAATTGTGGAAGGAAGATATACATATCCATCAACAATTCCTACAAATACAGCAGCGAGAAAGCAATATGAACTCAATGCCAAAGTTGTTACTGTCTTATTGGGAAGTTTGTCACAATCAAAATTTGTCAAGGTCATGTAGTTAAAATCAGCCAAAGAAATATGGGACAAAATCATTCTAAGCTACGAAGGAGATGATCACGTAAAATGTGCAAAGCTTCAAACTCTCAGAATATGGTATGAAACTCTTAAGATGCATAGTAAGGAAAGCGTAGCTAACTACTTTCTGCGTATAGATGAGATTGTCAATTGTATGAGGAATCTGGGTGAAGAAATTAAGTTGTCTTAGTTGAAAAGGTTTTGAGATCCTTGTCTTCTAAATTTGAATCCAAGGTGTCTGCCATAGAAGAAAACGAGGATATGTAGGAAATCACTATGACGTAGCTTCACTGAATCTTAACTGCTTTTGAGATGAGAATAGGAGGACCATCAGACATGAGAGAAGCCGCATTCAAAGTATCAACAAATGGAAGGGAAAAACTCAATGAATCGGGATACATTTTATAAGAAGAAGATGAGGTAAATTTTGTCAAGAATCTTGAACGAGGATCTGGAAGTTTCAAAGGTAAGCTACCTTTCAAATTCTTTTCATGTGGTAGAGTTGGTCTCTACGCTGCTAGATGCCCTCATAACAAAGGAAAGATGTCTGAAGTAGGTACTAGAAGTTACTATACTCATGATAAAAGTAATGACTCATTCAATAGTGATGAAGACATTAGACTTCTCATGGCATATGAAAATAAGGAAATAGAAACAGAAGAAGTTATCAGATTAAAAGAATAGTTGGAGTCAGTAACCAAAGTAAGGGAGCAGCTGCAGGATGTAGTAAAAGATTAGAGCATAATAATTCAGAGACTTCAATCGAAGATTCTCTCTCTAAAAGAAGATCTTAAAGAATCAAAGAAGCAGAATAAAGAAGCTCTTGAAGAACAAGAACATGAAGTGCTCGAGTTAAGGCAACAAGTGGAACAAGGAAGAAAAGCTGAAGAAAACTTAAGGAAGTTGTATATGGAAAAGGAAGAACAACATCAGGTTGAGGTAAATATCTGAAAAGGTAAATTAGAAGAAAAAGATAAATTATTACGATTTCAAGATAGTACTAAGATTTTGGATGATATTCTTAGTAGTCAAAGATCCCCTACTATCAAAACTGGTCTTGGTTTTTATGAAACCATTGAAGGTGAATCTAGCTCATATGTGGAGGAAAGGAATTCTAATACAAAATCTGAAATGATCAACAAGGAGATAAATGGTCAACCCTAGCAGCAACCAAGGAAATCTTTTATTCATAATGGTGGAAGTGATAGATGCTTATTTCCTTCGATGAATAATGTTGAATGCTATGTATGTCATAATCTTGGACATGTTGTATTCAAATGCAGAAGTAGAATGGTTCAAGAGCATCACACAAAAAGATCATCACGTTCTAGGTATTTCAAGGGATATTGTTGTGCTTGCAACATGTTTGGCCACAAAGCAATCTATTGCAATAGAAGGAACATGATACATGTAAGATGTTATGCATGTAATAAGTTTGGACATAAAGTAAGGGAATGCAGGAGTAGAATTCGAATGCCAAAGCAAGAGGATCATACATCACCTCAATTCTGGACAATATTAGAGACAGATAGATGTGGCACAACTCAGTTAGCTGACATAACAGACATAGGGGAAACTGAAAGTGTATACCTTCAGTATTCCAATTTGCATACGTAGATATTATGAAGATAAGTTGCGTATATATGCGAGTTAGAGGCTACAGAGTCACGTATATGGAGCTCAGAAGAAAAAGCAGCAGAACAGACTCAGGAAATGGTTCGGTCATGGTATATGATGGTTGGCACAGGCTCATGGGGAGCATATACTTCAAATAATGCATTGTTGGCATTATGGTTAGAAGTCTTTCGTGATGATTCTTATGTGGCTAAATGATACATCTTGCTGGTTGATCAAAAGAATGGTATTGTAGTTTACAGGACTGGATGCTAATGCTTATGGTGCAGATCTTATATGGTGTATGATAGTCGCTGATGACTATCATGGTCTTGAATAGATTGTTGGTCCTTGTTATAAATACCTTGCATGTGCTCAGGGGGAGCATCGATGGATTGGTACATCTTGGCATGCACAAAGGGGGAGCTCAATCAGAAATGTCAACAGGTACTTAGGGGGAGTATGGACAATAGAATGTTTATAAAGGAAGAAAATATCTTGGACCACCCGTTGCCCTTGATGTCAAAGGGGGAGAGTGACTTGGTGTGGTTGTTGCCATCAAGTCCAAAGGGGGAGATTGTTGGCATTATGATACAGGTGTTGTCCTTGATGGCAACTCACTCAGAGGTATGATACAAGTGTTGTCCTCAGTGGCAACTCAATCAGATGACAGAATATAGTACAATAGGTCAAGAGAGAGGTATATGTAGGTTAACCTTTATAAAAGTGTGTATACACACGGATGAGCATAAAAGAAGACACATATACATACACATGTAGGTTCGCAGAAGGAAAGGCATGTACATGTCGAAAAACTAAGTTTTGGTCCGTGGTATTTGGTCCATGGTATTTTGGTATTGGTCCAAGGTATTTGGTTCGAAGTGTTGACCCTAGGTATTGGGTCCAAGGTATTGGTTCTACATGGTTTTGGACCATGGTATTGAGAGAGGCCTAAACCTATATAAGGAGAAGATCATTAAACCAAAGGGTGTGCAAGTGTAAGTGACGAATATCTGATGAAGTGTGAGATCTAGTATGCTGGTTATGGGTTTGTGATTCTTGGCTCGATCTGAATCAAGGAGGCTACTATGTGGTTGATAAATATTGATGGACTAGGATCATGAAGACTAAAATGTATTATCATTATATGGTATGATCATGAATAGATCTAAACACTGACGTATGTTTTATCCTTTATATCTTATGGTCTGGGTATATCTAAAGTTGGAAATTGTAGCGAAGGTATAAGTAATTATCTTAAGATCTGTAAGCGGGTTCACTTTGGTGAAAGTGGGTGTACACGCTAGTTTGACAAAGTCAAGTAGCGTATACATTATGAGATTTGATATTTCAGGTTGCTGTTGGTTCTAGTGGTTTTTGCAGAGTTCTGGGCTGTGGTCTATGTTCTAGTGACTGTGTTTTGATGATAGGGTTTCTGTGATTCGGTTGTTGACTCAGAGTTAATGATTGTATTAGTGATTGCCTTGTATCTATGGATCCAATCTAAAAATGTATGAAACATGGTCCCTGGAACAAAATAGAATGTTGTAGCCTTCTATAGGTAGAAGCCTGGATACTGGTATAAGACTGCACCAGTATAGAACCATTGTAAAGAGAAGTTTCTTATTAAAAGAAGATAGAGACGAATCGCAGCAGGTGGTTTTCACCCACATTGGGTTTCCACCTTACATATTGGTGTTCATGTGTGTTTCTTATGTGTGATGATCTGTTTTGTTTTGCTGTTCCTGTTTACTGTTCATATGGTTAATAATGTTCTGATGCAATCATAAGTTTACTGGATATACACTTGTTGCATTACACACAGTTGCGTATACACACGGTTTGCCTTAACTTAAGTAGCGTATATGAATCTGAAAATTTAAATGAAAAATTTATACTGATTTGATAATACTGATTCACCCGCCCCCCTCTTAGTATTATTTCCAACAATAACTACACGAGAGAATATCGTAGGTGAATTCTTGATTCCAAACGACATTACAATATACTAGAAACAACCCCATTCGATCAGGAAGTTTGTTTTGCTCCTATCTTCTGGTGTGATCTTGATCTGATGGTACCCCGAAAACCCATTATTGAATGAATAGGCCTCCTTCCCTGCAAAGTTGTACAATTCTTCATCTATAAACAACATCACGAATGGGTCATGCACGCAGGCATCATTAAGTTTCCTCAGGTCTATGCAAATTCTTATTTCTCCCTTTTGTTTCTTTTCTTGAACCAACATCAGGCTCACCCACTCAGATTCTTCCACAGGTTCGATGATGGCTTCTTCTAGCATCAAAGCCAACTCCAAGGGAACCTTCTCCTTGTACTTGGGATTAAGGTGATACGACCTTTACTTGATAGGCTTCACGTCTAGCTTCAAGTTAATCTTCATAACACCTAAGTTGCCTATTATGCCCTTCAGATTTGAAAACTTGATAGAAATAAGATCGTGGTACTCACAGAGTAACTCAACAACTTTATCCATTATGGCATCATACAAATAATCCTCAATCTTCACAAATTTTAGCTCTGCTTTAGTACCAATGTTTATTTTCTTGGTTTTCAATGGCGCAATGATGTCCAGGATATCTATATGCAGCCCTCAGCTTCGCGATGCCGTTCGACATATGTAATATTAATATTTCTTGGATCTTCATCCTCCCCCTCAGCGGTCACATTATAGAATTCCAGTGCATGGAATAGCTAGGTGCTCCAATCTAGTTGAACCCATTCCAAATATTCCTGCAGTATTCTAAAGAGCATTGCCTTAACCTCCTTCAGGGTTTCCTATGGTATTCTAAAGATAATTTCCTTAACCTCCTCCTGCCAGTGCTCCAACTCTTCATCTGAATCCGAGGTATAGGAACTTTCTCAGTCCCATGCAATCCTTCCATCCATCGTCGGGTTGATCCAGTCTTGGTCTCATAGAGTTATTTTGTAGATCTAGTCCAATTATCATCACTCTCTTCATAGTCGTGGACTGGTTTAGTATATTATGTCCCTTCTAAAAGGTCCAATGGTACTACATCCCAAAGTGATCTTCTTTCAAATGAAATTTTCTGCTTCTTCAATTTGATCACCCCATTCATGTCAATGGCCCAGTCAATTCTGAGGAGCATAGGGTATGGATTACTATCGTCAATGGTCTTTATTACCTCAATATTAGCCAGCAAGCTCACACCTTCTATATCCATTGTTAGTCCATGTATTCATCCCATAGGGATGATCTTCTGTTGGTTTTTCATTCTAAGTTGGATCAGAGACCACTGCAGCACAGGTCTCCCCTTTCTCTCCCATGTTTGTTTATGGAAAACGTTCACGTCAGACCCTAGATCTAGAATGACCTAGTCCATCTCATATTCTCCTATCTGCATGGCAAACCTCATCTCCCACCCTGTTCTTGCCTTATGTTTACAAATTTCTCTAACTACGCAATGTTCATCACTTTCTTTACCAGTGCACTTGTTTATCAACTCATGTAGGCCTTTCACAGCTTTTCTATCATGCAACAACTTCATGCAAGTTTCTAAAAATGTGGTAAGCACATAGGGATAAACCTCTATAAGAACCTAGTTTCTTGTACTTTGTTTTCACTTCCAGAGGTAGATGCCTCAGCGAATATTTTCTTGGCCTCCATCAACATTTCCTTCGCACGCTCTAGATCAAACCTAGCTGCCTTCTCTAGGGCCTTACAGACCCATCCACCCTATTTAGGTTATTTTTCCATATCATGCCCAGTTGTTATCCCATTTCTCATCATGATACTCACATTCAGATCTTCCTCGTGGGGCTCATATCTCATCATTTGTAAGTTCTGTGTAGGTTGTTGAGGCTACACCTTTTTCTCCTACATCTTAGCTATAACCAAAGATTCTTCTATAATGTGGTCGAATTGGCTGTAGTATTGACATGACAAGTGTGTCTAATTCTGACACTCCTGCGCATATTTCCCCAACATTCCACAATTGTAACAAATAACCTGGACCTGACCTTTATCCAGCCATCCTCCTCCTTAGCCTTGTCCCCGTCCCTGATCTCCTCCATGCGATCCTTCATCACCCTGCTCTGGAGGATAATTTTCTGCTTGCACTAAGTAGGTAGGTGTTCTTTCCATCATCAACTCATAGCTATGATAGTGGAACTCATTGTGGCCCACTGATTTGCAAAAGTTGCAGAAGAACTCTTTTGGTGTCTGAATGAACTTTTGAAGAAAATGGCAATTATGCATGGTGTGTTTTCTAGCCACCTGAAAAATAGCACACCATAGCACCGCCCCCATACCTGGCCCTATTGGAGCTTCTGTCCTCAAGGGAATTGGTCTCCCTCCTGTTATATTGTTTGCAAATATAGTACATTGGTCTTTATCGTGCCCCTAGATTTTACATTTTAGGCACCAGACTTCCTCGCACACCTCTAGTTTAGTCTCCTTCTCTTTCTTCAAGCTCTGTAATTCCAAGAAGAGGTTCTCCAACTAGCAATGAATCTATTGTACCCCTAACGTTGCATCCTACATGGGTGTCACATGCAACCTCATCGTGATTTCTGGGGCTTCTGCATAAGTTCCTATCTTTTTCTGTGACAAAGAAATCCTAAAATGGGGTAGAAGCAAGGCTATAAATCACTCACGATGTTGACCATCTGTGAGCTACATATTAGCTTTGCGGATCACACATTTCAAACTTTTATCTAACTACCAAGGTGTTTCATCAACCCTTATCATGATCTCCTTAAATCAAACTAGTCACTGCAAGTCATACTTAGGTTTACTAAATTGTTTGTTTAAAGCAACCCTAATTTTTGCTAATGTTGCCACAACATGATCAGAACTGTACTTAATATACCATGTTAACGCGATCCTACAGAGCAGTAACTAACTGCACCTTCTGTATGTTGTCATCAGTGATATGTTGTGTTGTCCACACAACATTCGCAACAAGCTAGAATTGATATATATCTTTGCTCCCTATAACCTTGAAATTTGGCAGCTTCATTGCATTCAACATGTTGAACAACGGTGGTGGTGGTGGCGGAGGTGTAGGAAAAGGTGTATGCTATGGAGGTGGACGTGGAGGTGGAGTTGATGCATGATGTATCCATGGAAAAACCTATCTTATCAATTGGACAACACTCCACGGTGAGGTCTGTATCATTTTCTTGTCATCGCTTGAAGGAGGTCCAATCAATAGGATATATTCAGGACCTGCTTTCTCTCAAACTCTAAAGAGTTTTCCAATTCATGTAGCTCCAAAAATCAAGGCAATGGCATAACCCATTTTTTACACAAAAGAATCTAATCCAAGTATTCAGAGATGTCATATACTTACCTTGCGGTCTTGTGAAGAAGCGTTGCTTCGCTTCGCTATAGCTAACTGAGGTATCAACCACAAACCCTGTAACAAATCCTCCTATAATCCAATCAAGCTAGTAGTCAATAGCACATGCGATCTTGTATTCAAAGGCTTCTCTTATCTTCAGAGGCTTCTAATCGTTGTATCAATTCAGGAGTCCACACTATTAGAACATCAAGATTCCACCTCCCTTGGCCATCTGCCAACTTAGCTATCCACTTGTATAATGTGATTGGGAAGGCATAGAAGAAAATTTTGTGTATTTCTGTATAGAAATACCTGTCCAAATGCTACTCCTTTGATAGGCACAAATTCTTGTTCTCTTGCACCACGAATTCATGAATCTTCCTATACAACCACTTTTCGTGCCCTTACTAGTTATGGCATCCAAGTCTGAGGGGGTGTGCTACTCTGCTGGTTATAGACTTCCTATATGTTTGTATCTGTGAACAAATATTGCAATTCATGCCATTTTTGTTGTGGGTCCCTCCATGCCTGAATGTAAACTCGGTGGAAGTCAGCCTTGAATGCAGCATAAGCTAACAATTACAAGTACAAGGTTGGGGACAATATTATGTGTTGGTTGATGGCCATGCAGAGGCTTTCTTCAATTGAAACCCATAATATTTTTTTTTTTGTGACCCATGCGAGGTCCTTTGTGGCCCATATGGAGGTGAACTATGTGGCCTCTAGCAATCCCTCTTCCAACAAAGGAAAATGGATGTCCTCTGGTAGCTCCCATCTAACCAACACAATGGAGAGAAGCAACCAAGCATAATAAAATGGATTGATCTCATCCTAGACTTCACAAAAATTCATGAGGAATTCATCGCACAGGTACCTTAACCAGTGGAACTGCACAACCTTTGTGCATTGTGCAGCTAGAGAGACCATGGGTGCCAGACCTTCGTTCGCATGACACTTCCTAATTACCTTCCCCGCTAAGATTTGTGTGGAAATTTGCACCATGGGATCATTTATAGAAGTGATTGAGTATCCACATGCTTTTGTCATGAGGGAAACTTCCTTCTTCATCCTTTTTGCCAAATCCTTTTCTCCTGTCTTTCCACCAAACTCCTTGGCCAGATTCAAACCCTTGTATGGCAAGTGCGTGATCCTATAGATGAGAATGTCAGTGATGGGTATAGGACCTCCTAGCCATAAGAACCCATCATACAACAAAGTAAGTAATTGATGCACAAAGGTTGTTTTGATAGTGGTGTGGTGATAATGGGGCACCCAAAATAGGTTCAACAATCCCGAATTCTCCACTCCATGGATCCATTCCACCATTTCTAGAGAGGTGACGCCTGAGTCCACATTGTAAACGTGCTTCATATAGTTTGTTGTTGCTAAGTGAGGGAACCTATCATGGTCTGCAAAGTCCCATCTTCCATCTTTAGTAGCGAGATCCACACAAGGTGTGAACCTTCAAAGGGAACCTGCTTCAGCAACAGGGGTGTAGAAATGACAAATTTGTCAGAGTTTGGGTCCTTGGTGACCTTGGTCTTCCCCTTGCATGGAGGGATATAGTCAGGTAACTCTGTAATGGGCTCCATTCCCTCAACGTCTATGTCCTCAATGCCTTGCCCTTCCTCGGCCTCCAAATCAATGATCTTCTCGGACTGCTTGTCTTTCTTTTATTTTTGAGTTGCATAGTGTTTTTTGGGAGATTCGCGCACTGGAAACAACTTCTTCTGTTTATCCTTCTTTAGTTTTTGTGTTTCTTTAGTAACGGTAGGCTTTGGCCTAGGCGACCTCGGCACCGTAGGCAAAAGAACTAGAGCTTCCATACTCACTACCTCTAAGGAAGCTCCTTCGGACGTGACATCTCCCCCAGTAGTCACAGTTTCTATAGGGCTAGGTCCTAGCATCTTTTCTAGAATGAATTTCTGATTCAACTCTGATAACTTGGCAAATTTAGGGCTTGCGAATAAATCCTCCCAATATGAGTGGTTGATAGGCAACAAACATCACAACTTAATAAAAACTCTAAGGGTGCAAAGTGTTCTCTGTTAGATTGGAATCCATAATTTATAGGGGTTTTCAAATTCAAATCTGATCGTTCCTCCAAAATTTGACCATTAATTTTTTTTTGGTGGTAGATATTCAAATATTTTTTCCTTAAATGCTACCAACCCACTCCTCTTAACCGTCTTCTAGTTGTCAAATCATGAATAGTGACTTCAACAGTCACATTCCTGCTAAGTTGCGTGGTACATCCCTTCATAGCATAACTCCCTTCACACAAATATATAGGTTGAATCTACATCCTCTTTTGTTTAGCCCACCTGCTACATAGTCCTCAAACCATGGTAGTGTACTTTATACTCCCGTGCTCACTTACAATTAAATTCCTGGTGCACTAAGACTATCCTGTCACCATATAGTCATTGTGCAGGATCCCTTGTATATGGCTTCAATTGGCTTCCATTCACCCTTCCCAGAAAAGGTTCTCCATTTAGCCTCACAAGCTAAATTACACCTCCATCTGTCATTTCTTTGATAATATATGGGCCCAGCCAATGCATCTGAAATTTCCCCGGAAACTTAGTGAACATACTTTCATATAGCAATACCAGATCATTTACCCTGAAGGTGTGAAGCTTGATGTGTAGATCATGCCACGCTTTTTCATGCTCCTTCTGTAGTTGCTGATGGAATCCAGCCAAGAATCGATCCTCTTCAAGCTCCATCAGTTGTGAGAGCCATCCTTCTAAGCCTTCACAATCTACCATACCTATGAAAGCTGCTATGCATGGACTAGGCATGATATATTCCATAGGCATCACAACTTCTACACCATAGACCAATCTAAAAGGTGTCTGCCCTGTCAGCTTTTTATAGGTAGTCCTATATGCGTAGAACACTGCAAGTATGCACACATCCTAGCCATTCCGATGTGCATTGCAAGTCTTTGTCATTGCATTCTCCAAAATATTATTAAAGGCCTGAATTGTTCCATTAGTCCAAGGATGATACGATGTGCTCTTTTGATGATAGACCTGGAACTCCTTAGTTAACGTGTTTCTTGTCTCATTTATGAAGTGTGTACCCTAATCACTCATCAACACTTTTGAGTAGCCAAACATAGTTAAGACATATTCAAACAAAAACTTCACTATTGTGGCTCCTATACAACCCTTAACCGGAAGTGCCTTTGGCTATCTGGTTAGGTACTTTATTACAGTGATGATGTAGCATGCACCATTCTTATTCCCTGGCAGCTACATTAGCCCAATAATATCAATCACCCATTTTTCAAATGGTTGCTAAGATACTTGAGGATTTAGTGGCAACTCGTCCCTCCATGATGATCTGCTAGTACGTTGACATGCATCGCATGCCCTACAGTTCACCTTAGAATATTTGTGCAACATAGGCCACCATAAAACTGTGCGCAAAATATTTTGTGCAGTCAATTTTCCTGCATAGTGTCCTCCCGCAACCCCTCCATGAGCTTCAACAAGAATGTTATTCCTCTCAAAATCTAGCACATATCTTCACAATATCTCATCTCCACCCATCTTATACAAATGTCTCACAATTACTGAAAAGTCTACCGTGTGCACTACCAATTCCTTCTTTTGTTGATTTGTGTACCCTTCTGGAGCCATCCCCATAGTCAATAAATGAATGATGTGTGCAAAATGGTTATCTACTACATGAACCGCGAGGAGCTGCGCATCAAGAAAACCTTCCTCCAAATTAGTAGGCTCCTCTCTTGTTTTGATTTGCAACAGATGGTCAAGTCCTACATTTAACCTACCTAGCTTCACAATAACCTCAAAGTCATACTCCTGGAATAGTAGCAACCATCGGCAAATCTTCCACCCCAACACTAGCTTATTGACTAGGTATTTCAAGGTAGAATGATCCATGTACATCTTGAAATGTCCACCCAACAGATAATGCCTGAACTTTTGAAGGGTGTACGCCATGGCCAATCCTTTGCGCTCTGTCATTGAGTAATTATTTTCATCCTTTGACAATTTCCTACTTGCAAAGGCTATAGGATGGTCCATATCTCCATTGGACTGTGTTAGCCATGCTTCCAACATAATGAAATAGGCATAAACATGTACATGGAATTCCCTCTTCCAATCAGGGAAGACCAAGATCGACACAGTGACCATATTCTCTTTCAATACATCTAGAATGCATTGACATTCTTCATCCCAATAGAATGTAGCATCCTTCTTCAACAATTTGTCCATCGGCACGGTAATCTAAGCATAAGCCTTGATAAACTTCCTATAATATCTTGTATGTCCTAGTGTCACGTGCAACTGCTTAGCGCTCCTTGGGGCCTCCAAATTCACTGTCGCCACTACCTTAGTAGGGTCCACCATCATCCCTTGTTTAAACACCACATGACCCAGTAGAATCCCAAAGGGGACACAGAATAAACATTTCTTTAGATTCAGTGTGATCTGGTATCTGCGACACACATCCAACATCAGGATCAAACTCACTACATTATGCTTCACTAAGTCGAACACTGTCCACTCATTAGAATACACCTCCAAGAACTTATCAATGAACTCCTTAAATGTTATTATAACTATGCGAGAGAATATTGCAGGTGCATTCTTGAGTCCAAACATCATTACAATATATTGGAAACAACCTGATACAGTCATGAAGGTTGTTTTGCTCCTATCTTCTGGCACGATCTTAATATGATGGTACCCCGAAAACCCATCAGTGAATGAATAGGCCTCCTACCCTCCAAACTTGTGCAATTATTCATCTATAAATGGCATCGGGAATGGGTCATGGATATAGGCATCATTAAGTTTCCTAGGGTCTATGCAAATCCTTATTTCTCCCTTCTGTTTCTCCTTCGAACCACCATCGGGCTCACCCACTCAGATTCTTCCACAGGTTCCATGATGCTTTCTTCTAGCATCAAATCCAACTCGAAGAGAACCTTTTCCTTGTATTTGGGATTAAGGCAATATGACCTCTGCTTGATAGGCTTCACATCTAGCTTCAAAGTAATCTTCATAACACCCAAGTCACCTATTATGCCCTTTAGGTCTGAAAACTTGGTAGGAAAAAGATCCCGGTACTCACGGAGTAACTCAACAACTTTATCCGCTGTGGCATCATCCAAATAATCCTTAATCTTCGCAAATTTTGGCTTTGCTTCAATACCAATGTTTATTTTCTTGGTTTTCATTGGTACAGTGATGTCCGAGTCCTCTATATGTGGGCCCTCAACTTCACGCTGTCCTTTGACATCTAGAATATTAATATTTCTTGCATCTTCATCCTCCCCGTCAATGGTCACATTATAGGATTCTAGTGCATGGAACAACTAGGTGCTCCAATCTAGTTGAACCCATTCCAAAGGTTCCTGCAGTATTTTGAATATCGTTGCCTTAACCTCCTCTAGGGTTTCCTATGGTATTCTAAAGATAGTTGCCTTAACCTCCTCTTGCTAGTGCTCCAACTCTTCATTTGAATCCTAGGTATAGGAACTTTCTCCATCCCATGCAATCCTTCCATCCATCATTGGGTTGATCCAGTCTTGGTCTCGCACAATTATTTTGTAGATCTGGTCCAATTCATCATCACTCTCTTCATAGTCATAGACTAGTTCAATATATTATGTCCCTTCTAAAAGGTCCAATGGTACTACATCGGGAAGTGATCTTCTTTCAAACAAAATTTTCTGCTTCTTCAAGTTGATCACCCCATTCATGTCAATGGGCCAATCAATTTTGAGGAGCGCAAGGTATGGATTACTATCGTCAATGGTCTTTATTACCTCAATGTTAGTCAGTGAGCTCACACCTTCTATATCCACTATTACTCCATGTATTCATCCCATAAGGATGATATTCTGTTGGTTTTTCATTCTAAGCTCGATCATAGACCACTACAGCGTAGGTCTCCCCTTTCTCTCTCATGTTTGTTTAGGGTTAATGTTCACATCAAACCTTAGATCTAGAAAGACCTAGTCCATCTCATATTCTCCTATCTGCATGGTATCCCTCATCTCCCACCCTGTTCTTGCCTTGTGGTTACCAATTTTTCTAACTACGTGATGTTCATTAGGGTCATTTTCTTTATTGGCGCACTTGTTTATCAACTCCTGTAGGCCTTCCATAGCTTTTCTATTATGCAACAGCTTCATGCATGTTTCTAAGAATGTGGTAAGTACAGAGGGATCAACCCCTATAGGTGCGCTAACTTCTGGTACTTTGTTTTGACTTCCGGAGGTAAATGCCTCAGCGAAGATTTTCTTGGCCTCCATGAACATCTTCTTTGCGTGCTCTAGATCGAACCTAACTTCCTTCTCTGGGGCCTTGTGGACCCATCCATCCTCTTCAGGTTGTTTTCCCTTATCATCCCTAGTTGTTATCCTGCTTCTCATCCTGATATTCACATTTATATCTTCCTCGCAGGGCTCAACTCTCATCATTTGTAAGTTCTGTGTAGGTTGTTGAGGCTACACCTTTCTCCTACATCTTAACTATCAACATGGGGCATTCTTCTATAGTGTGGTCAAACTAGCTGCAGTAATTAAATGATGGGCATGTTTGATTCTGACACTCCCATGAATAGTTCCCCAACGTTCCACAATTGTAACAAATAACCTGAACCCAACCTCTACCAAGCCCTCCTCGTCCTCGTCCTCGTCCCCGTCCATGATCTCCTCCTTGTGCTCCTTTGTCACCCTACTCTGGAGGATAATTTTCTACTTGCATTCAGTAGGTAGGTGTTCTTTCCATCATCAATTCATAGCTATGATAGTGGCACTCATTTTGGCCCACTGATTTGCAAAAGTTGCAGAACAACTCTTTTGGTGTCTTAACAAACTTTTGAAGAAAATGAAAATTATCCATGGCGTGTTTTCCAACCACCTAACAAATAGCACACCATAGCATGGTCACCATACTCAACCCTACTAGAGCTTCTGTCCTTAGGGGAATTAGTCCCCCTCCTACGATATAGTTCGCAAATGTAGTACATTGGTCTTTATCGTGCCCCTAGCTTTTACATTTTAGGCACGAGACTTCCTCGCACACCTTTAGTTTAGTATCCTTCTCTTTTTTCAAGCTCTGAAATTTCAAGCAGAGGTTCTCTAGCTAGCAGTCAATCTATTATACCCCTAAGGTTGCATCCTACATGGGTGTCACATGCAATCTCATCGCGATTTACAGGGCTTCTGCCTGAGTTCCTATCTTCTGTTGTGACAAAGAAATCCTCAAATGGGGTAGAAGGGAGGCTATAAACCACTCGTGATGCTAAGCATCTATGAGCTACATATTAGCTTCACAGATCACACATTTCAACCTTTGATCTAAATCCCAAGGTGTTTCATCAACCTTCATTGTGATCTCCTTAAATACAACTACTCATTGTGAGTCATACTTAGGTTTACTAAATTCTTTGTTTAAAGTAGCCTTAGTTTCTGCTAGTGTTGCCACAGCATGATCAGAGGTGTACTTAATATACCATGTCAGCGTGATCCTATAGAGCACTAAGTGACTACACCTTCTTTATGTTTTCATCAGCGATATGCTGCGTGGTCCACACAGCATTAACAACAAGCTAGAACTGATCTGTGTCTTTGCTCACTATACCCTTGAAATATGGCCACTTCATTGTGTTCAACATGTTGAATGGTGGTCGTGGTGGCAAAGGTGTGGGCAAAGGTGTGTGCTATGGAGGTGGAGGTGGAGGTGGATTGGATGCATGATGTATCCAGGGAAAACCCTATCTTATGAACTGGACAACACTCCACAGTGAGGCCTGTATTGTTCCCTTGTCATCACTTGAAGGAGGTAAAGTCAACAGGATATATTGAGGACCTGCTTTCTCTTGATCTCTAAAGAGTTATCCACTTTGAGTAGCTCCAAACATCAATGCAATGGCATAACCTATTTTTTACATAAGAGCATCTAATCCAGGTAAGATCTAAGATACTCACCTTGCGGTCTTTTGAAGAATCATTTCTCTTCTTCGCTATAGCTGACTGAGGTATCAACCACAAAATTTGTAACAAATCCTCCTATAATCCGATCAAGCTAGTGGTCGATAGCGTGCACGATCTTGTTGTTAGAGGCTTCTAATCATTGTATCAATTCTGGAGTCCACATTATTGGACCGTCAAGATTTCATCTCCCTTGGCCATCTGCCAAATTGGCTATCCACTTGTACAATTTGATCGAGAAGGTGTAGAAGAAAATTTTGTGTCTTTCCATATAGAAATATATGTCCAAATGCTGCTCCTTTGATATGCTTGGATTCTTGTTCTCTTGCGCCATGAATTCATGAATCTTCCTATCCAACCACTTCTCAATTTCCTCCTTGGTCAGATTCCAGTGATGCAACATCACACATCTCCTTCAAGCAAATCCTAGTCCCCACAATGAAACCAATTTTTGGCTTAAGGTATCCTGACTTAGGTTCAAATTTAAATGTGCCAAACAACCCTACACTACTGGCCCTTTTGGCATCAACCCACATAGCATAGGCTGAAGTCTCACCCAAAGAAGTATGGGGTGATGTTGTGACCAAGTTTCCACATCCAGAGATCAGTGTGATTTCTTTTATTGACCTATATCTACCTTCGTGCAAATCTATAAGCCCCTAGGGCTTGGTACTGCGACCTCTTTTTAATAGCCTCTATACCTTCACGCAAATCTATGATAGGTCTTTACAAACCCTTAATAGTTGATTCATTCACTTACGTGCATCAAGAAATAATGATCCAGGTGGATATTGGTGGCCACCTGCCAAGTCCACTTGGACCCCCACCATTGTTTCTCTCAGTGTTTTCAGTTTCCTTAATTGTGTCACAACTTACTATTTTTATTAGTTTTTTGGGTCCTAAACTTCCAGAACTGTTTTGAGGCCCTAAATGATGTTTTTTGGGATAACTAGTAGCAACATGAATCCATGGACTGATGTTTCTCTTCCCAAAGTTGTAGTTCTTAGATAGATTTTTCTAATGAGATATTGTGCCCATCAAACGGAGATCATATGCTAAAGTTACGACCCGGGGAAGTTGATGTACCAATTTACCCAAATGGGGCCCACAATTTTATGTTTCATCTTCTAGGGTTAGGTTTTTGGATGTTTAGGGTTTTCCATTGTTTCTCAACAATAAAATGGCCTTCGAGCCTCATTGTAACATAGTTCAGAGGGATGTATCTGCCACATCTCTTTTCAGAGATAAGCTACCATTGCCCCAGCTAGCTTATTTCCATTACTGTTTGTAAGCATATTTCAGTATTTTACATGAATGAAATGAAGTATTATTTCCACCACATCTCTATGTTTATGGTTATCTTTGTAATTTGTTGCGTTCTTGTTTAAATCTGTATCAGTGGTATCAGAGCGATCTGCTTTTTCTCTGTTTTTCTTTGCATGTCCCCAACGAGGTTGGGATATAAGGAGTTAGGGCTTGAACTGGTCGAGGCTTTGCAAGACCAGCCTTGCAAATCCTGATGGCCTCCCATGGCAGATGAGAAGAAAGACGAGGGGGCAGGAGATCCTATCAAAATCTTGCTCAAAGAAGCCCTCGAGTGACAAAGGAACGCGATGATGGACAACTTTGCTCAGCGGCTACCCAAAGGCAACACATCAGCTTCCAGCAGCTACTCTGGAAATGCCACGCCCTTCAAGGTACAAGTTAATTTTGAAATTCCCATATTCAAGGGTCACATAGATGCAGATGTTGTAGATAAATGGTTAAATCTACTAGAGGGTTATTTTTCTGTTCATGAATTTTCGAGTCGGGAAAAGATTTTTTTTGCTCTTCTCAAAGAAACCCCCTATGTCAAGGACTGGTGGGAAACCTACTACGAGCAGAAGGATGAAAGTACTAGCTCACTATTTTTAGCCACACCCACTTGGAATCCATTCCAGGCTGCCATCAAGGAGTAGTACTACCCTGTCGGAAGCTATGAGGATCTATACATAAAGTAGACCACACTACGGTAGGGAAGGGACCAAGACGTGTCGAAGTTCACCAATCTTTTCCATACCCTTCGCACAAATTTGGGTATCAAGGATTCGAAGCAGAATTTGATACTCAAATACCATGACTGTCTACACAGGTACATCCAGGAAGAAATATAATTCTTGAACATCTCCTCGCTCGTAACAACATACCAATAAGCCATCAAGTCGAGCATAAGTTTAAAAAAAAGAAGCGAGACTTTGGATTTGTGAATCCAAAGCAAGGGAAAGGTGGCCCCAAACCATAGAACAAAGGAAAAATCCAAAGCGGAGTAGCCCAAGACAACCCACCAAAGTTGCAAGAAAATAATAGTGCCAAAAAGCCGAAAAAGGACACGAGAAAATGGTATGAGTTCCATAAGATCTCCACTCACAACACAAGTGAGTGTCGGACCAAGCAGTCACTGGTGGCGGAGCTAAAGGTTTCAGAATCGGATGCATGTTCCAACTCTGAGTCAGAACCTGACAAGGGAAATGATAAAGGGAAGCATATTATCGATATAGAGTGTAACACCACCATTGCCACCATGAAGATCCAGAAGGAGGAACTCGAATATCTAGAGGAGGAGAAGCATCTCTTCCACTCCTAGATGTGGGTAAAGGGATCCCCACTACAATTCATTGTCAACAACAGTAGCCAAGAGAACCTCATTTTAGTAGAGGTTGTGAAGCAGCTGGGCTTACCGACCACAGCACATCCACAACTGTACACCATCGGGTGGCCTCACCAAGGATGGGAGCTTTGTGTGAGCCAGCAGTGTCACCTTCCATAAGACATCAAGCCCTTCACAGATGAGGGATTGTGTGACATTGCTCCCTTGAAGTTTGTGATGTATTATTAGGACAACCATACTTGTGGAAGCAACATGCTATGTATGAATCAAGGCCCCGTGCTGTTATTATTACTTTGGGAAATAAGTTGTACGGGATACCAGAGGTAGCACCACCTACTGTCATCTCTATGGTTACTACAAAACAATGCAGTAATTTCATTTCCAAAACCGGGAAATTTGTTTTCTTGATGATACACCCTCAAGGGAAGAAGAAGACAGTGTCCACAACCTCCAAACAGGGCCCCTCCGCACAAGAACTACAAATGGACAAGGTTGTGGAGGAGTACTAGTACATATTCACCTCCCCCACAGGGGTTACTCTGCACTGTTAGGTCAAGCACTCCATCGATCTGACCCCAAGTGAGCCACTACCCAATAGACCAATCTATCGATGCTCTATTCTGGAGAACAATGAAATCAATATGCAGATTTAGGAGCTATTACAGAAAGGTCACATCCGAAGTTCATCGCCTTGTGGGAGCCCGATCGTGCTAGTACAAAAGAAGGATGGGATTTGGAGGCTCTGTATTGACTATTAGACGTTGAACAAGATGAATGTCCATAATGAGTACCTAATCCCATGGATTGATGACCTCCTGAACCAACTGAATGGGGTAAAATATTTCAGCAAGATTGATTTGAAGTCTAGATATCACCAAGTACCAATCGAACCCTCCAATGTGTGGAAGACTGTCTTAAAAGCCAAGGAGGGCCTTTTCAAATGGTTGGTTATTCCTTTCGGATTGACGAATGCTCTTGCAACCTTCATGAGGCTAATGGATGACATCTTGCAGGCATTTACCAACTCATTTATAGTGGTACACTTGGATGACATCCTAATCTTTAGCCAGAGTTGGGAAGAGCGCATCCACCACATCCGACAGGTTCTCCAAACACTACGCCAACACAAGCTATGTGCCAATTTGGAGAAATGCACTTTTGGCATGACCCAGGTTCAATATATGGGATAAATTATTGATGAAAAGGGGGTGCATGTGGATCTAGCCAAGATCCAAGTCATTTGTGATTGGCCATCTCCAACCACTCTGGCAAAGCTCCGCAGCTTTCTAGGTCTTGCCAACTTCTACCGCAGGTTCGTGTTGGGGTTTTCTCATATCATTTGGCCCTTGAGTCAAGTCACCAAGGGAGGAGCAAAAGCAAAATTCTTTTGGTCTGAATCTCAATAGAAGGCATTCACAGAGTTGATATATTGCCTCTACACAGTGCCAATTCTCGCGTTACCATATTTAAAACAACCATTTGAGGTCGAGAAAGATGACTCTGACTATGTTATTGGGTCAGTCCTTACTCAACACAGGCATCCAGTGGCATATCATAGTGAGACACTTTCAGACACAGTCCGGAAGTATCCCACTTATGACAAAGCGATGTATTCCATTGTGCAAGCCTGTTGACAATGTAAGCATTACATTTTTGGGAAGGAAACGGTCATCCACATAGACCACCGACCCCTGCAGTTCATACAAACCCAAGGGAAATTGCAGAATGATCGCCATTAGAACTGATATACATACCTACAAAAATTCCATTTAAATATCAAGTATAAGAAGGGTAGCACCAATAATGTTGCAGATTGCCTCAGTCGACCACCGATCATGGCGTTAACCACCATGCTCAACTCTTGTGGGCAGGAGACTTCTGATTGGCCACTTCTCTACAAAAGCGACCCAAAATTCAACCACACATACTGGACACTCTTGGAGGGTCGACATGTTCCATATTTTCACCTTCAGGATGCCCTGTTATGCCACCTGGGTCATCTTTGTGTTCCTTCAGGCGAGCATGCCAAGATGATTTGGGAAGCACACTATAGTCGAGTTGTTGGGCATTTGAGGGTCAAGAAAATGGTGGTAGTACTGCAAAAGTATTTCTATTGTCCAAATCTTCGACAGGATGTAGGGAAGTACATCAGATGATGCATTGCCTACGCCATTGCCAAAATAACCATCAAGCAAGGCCTCTATACCCCGCTGCCTACCCCTAGTCGACCTTGGGAATCCATCTCCAGGGATTACATGTCAGGCCTTCCTTCCACTAAGCAGGGAAACGGCTATGTTTTTGTGTTCATCAATAGGTTCTCGAAGATGGCCATTATGGCAGCCTATAAGAAGAATATCATAACAGGAGCCACTGCTAAACTCTTCATTGAATGAGTGTGGGTGAACTTTGGGATCCCACAGTCTATCATCTCAGATCGGGAAAGTTGGTTCCTCAGTACATTTTGGTCCAGTCTCTGGTCAATGCTGGACACAAAACTCACTAAGTCCACATCCTTCCATCCTCAAACTGATGGCCAGACAAAGGTTTTCAACAGGATGATTGCACACATTCTGTGCATGTACAACTCAAAGCATCTAGCACAAGCCTCCCCTATGTTCAACACAGCTACAACCGAGCTCTCCACATCTCGACTGGACACAGCCCTTTTCAAGTGGGCTTGGGATTCCAGCCACTATGTCCCATTGATGTGGCCATGCCATTTGCAACTACTCACACCGGTTCGGCTCATGTCCAGTCCAAAACAGATAACGCAATGAACTTAATTGAGCACACCCAGCATATTCGCCAACAGTTCCATGATATTCTGGAGAAATCAATTTCCAAGTACAAGTAGTGACATGATCAACATCGGGTGCCACACAAGTTTCAGGTGGGCGACAAAGTCTGGTTGCATTTGTGAAAGGAACGCCTTACCGGAGCCTATTGGAAACTGAGACCACTTCGATATGGTCCTTACACCATTACCAAAGCTATGGGAGACAATGCATTTGAGCTCAGCATTCCCCCATTCCTTGGCCTACACCCAATGTTCAATGTGGACTGCCTCTGGCCCTACTTTCCACCATTACTAGACACATCTGATATTGCAAAATAGCTCACACCCACAGAGTTAAATCCAAATTGCATGGAACAAGCTGCAACTGATCGGATCATGGACAAACAAATCAAACACACTCGCCAACAAAATATCAAACTATATTGAGTTGCCAAAGCAGGCCAACTCCTTCACTAGGGCAAGTGGCTCACTAGGGACCAAGTTCAACAGAAGTTTCCTCATCTCATGGAGGAACTCAACACAATGGGGACCATTGCTTCCTAAGGGGGGAGGAATGCTCTAGGTGGATACTAGAGGCCACCTACCAAGTCCACTTGGACCCCCATCATTATTTCTCTCAGCTTTCTCAGTTTCGTTAATTGTATCACAACTTACTATTTTTAGCAATTTTTTGGGTCCTGAACATCTGGAGCCATTTTGAGGCCCTTAATGGTGTTTTTTGGGAAAACTGGGACCAACATGGGTCCATGGACCTATGTTCCTCTTCCCAAAGTTGTAGTTCTCGGATAGATCTTTCTAACAAGATATTGTGCACAACAAATGCAGATCATATGCCAAGGTTATGAACCCAGGAAGTTGATGTACCAATTTACCCAAACAGGGCCCATAGTTTGGCGTTTCATCTTCTAGGGTTAGGTTTTTGGATGTTTAGGGTTTTCCATTGTTTATCAATAATAAAAAGGCCTTCAATCCTCATTGTAACACAGTTCAAAGGGATGTAACTGCCACATCTCTTCTCAGAGATAGGCTACCATCGCCCTAGCTGGCTTATTTCCATCACTGCTTGTAAGCATATTTCAATATTTTACATTAATGAAATGAAGTATTATTTCTTCTACATCTCTATGTTTATGGCTATCTCTATAATTTGTTTCATTCCTATTTAAATCCAGATCAAATAACCCTAGATCTGAGCTCGTGTAGATCTACTTAAGAATTTAATAAACATAACATAATGTATTACAATCTTTGTGAAAGTTCTTAATAAACATAACATAATGTATTACAATCTTTGTGAAAGTTCTTAACATGCATTGCGTACAGTTATTAAAACTCATCCCATAAAGTCGCACATCAATATATCAATATTTTCTAAAGACATTATTCAATCACAACATATATCACAATCATAATTAACTTGAATTCTTCAACAATATTCTTTATTAATCTTCAATATGGTGTTACAGACTCAAGGCTACCCTACACACTCAATTGCAAACGCTACTCTAGGCCTCTGCGGACTCAACTACAAATCGTTCCTGTCCTTTATGACTCACTTTCCTTCATTATTTCCTATTGACCAATTACATCCATCATCATCATATCATGCCTTAGACTATCTAAGACACACCTGCTTATGAAATCCCATGGTTTGCAGACCATGGGTGGATCTCAAAACTGACTCAGCTTTACATAGATAAGGGGCTAAAGCCCCTTTTACTCCTAATTACCTGCACACTTCACATCCACAAATCGCAGAGACTTTACATATTTTCACAAAAATTACATCAAAACTTGTGTTTTTAACCTCAAAACTGACTCGGGGACCCCTTCCCAACAAAAGGTGCTATTAGCCTTTTCCTCCCTTCTCCATTTCACCCCTTGAGAAAGTGTGGTTACTCTATTGATCACGTCAGGGTTGATTGTAATTGACAGCCCTCTCACCACAGTAGTAACACTTGTTCTTGCCTAAGGGTTGAGTTCCACGGAAAACGCATGGGCTATATCATCGTCATACTCCCTGAGCAACTAAAACAAGACCAACTAGTGATGTCTCCTAGGTATATCTACCATAGGGGATGTTGGTGAATCCTCAATGTATCTGTGGGTTCTCTTTTATTGAATCCCCCTCCCATTTCTCTTCTCTAGTTAGCTAAATGCATGAAGTATTGTAAGCTAGCTTTAGTATGAGTTCAGGGTGGTGAATAATTTAAAGTATTTTTGGAATATGATTGTAATTTATACCCTATTCTATATCACACAATTCTCTTTAATTCCCACAAATTCTTACTAGATCTCAAGCCCACCGTAATTCCTAGGACAAAATAGAGAATTTTCTTCTTGCCTTTTTTTTTAGTTATCAAACCATGAACACAAGAGTGATGGGCCACTTAATTTTCACTATGATGCTTTGGATGATGATAATTTCTTAACAGTTTGATCCTAGGTTCCCCTTGTAGACTTCTTTTGGAATTTCGGCGCTTCTTGTAGCTTTCTGAGTTTCTTGTAGCTTCATGTAGCTATGTTTCCTGTAGGGTGGCCAAAACTATGTTTGCTTCTCCAACAACTTTCCAAGGTGGTATTGGTCTCTCTAATACTAAAATGAAAAATTGGTGGATGAAATTTTGGAATTTATGTTATTTATGGTCAATTTCTGGAGAAATGTGTTGGCTGGTAGTGGTACAGGTTTTCCTCATCGGAACCATTGGCCCACCATTGGTGATCATGCACTCTCCCTCATAATCATCACCAACTATCACATAACTGAATCAACCACCTTTTTCATTGATACTCATTGATTTGAAACTACAATGTGGCATGCTAACTAGGGGTTCACATATTGATCTCGAGCTGAGGGTGGCCAAGTTAACTAGCCACCTCCAGCTTATAAAAATTAAAATTTTCAACGTTCATACATTTTTATCATATTGTTACTTGAGGAATATTTGAATGAGGTTCCATACCTATGTCTACCTTAGTCGATTCATGCATTTTGGAGCATGGCTTGTTGTGCTGCTTTCTCAGGTCAGTGTTCCTCTTTGGTCATTTTTTTTCCTCCTGCTTATGTAGTTGTCTACTTGTTGTTTCATGTGTGTAGGTGCTTGGTATATCCTTACTACCACTTTCATTGTGGAGCTTTGGTGAGGAAAGATAAGGTCTTCATAGATGCTAGATATCCTTTTTTCTTTGGTTTTGAAGAAGAATGCAGGCTTAGGCTAGTTCCAGTGATGACACAAGTTGCTACAGGGGATCCTATAGCTGCTAGAGGAAACCATTTAGCTACCTTTTCTTCCTTTTCTATTGATTTTTCTCTAGAGGGAGGATATGTAGTGGTTTGGGGGTTGATGATGGTGATGAAGGCTCAGATGGAAGGGTGGATGGTTGAGGATAGTGAGCACATGTTCTTTGGACCTCGTTTTTTTTCACATTTCCCTGTGTTTTTTTTTTGTGGACACACAGATAGGTAGGGATATGACTTAATTGGGTGAGAGATGGTGATGTGTAGCATCCCGAATTAACCTATAATAGGCCTACATAGTTTTTTTCCCTATCAGGATCAGTTTCCCGTAGCATTTTAGGACATCCTGTAGTGCTGCAGGATCTTCTTGTAGTAGATACAGGACATCCTGTAACAAGCTAGAAAATGCTCAAAAAATGGTTTTTGATGCCTAAAAGTGGAAATGAGTGATGGGGAAATGGTAGGAATGAATGAGATGAAGTGGATGGAGGAAGAAGTGAGGTGATACTTGGCATGTTGTCCCTGTAACTTTGAGTCCTTTATTGCCTTCAAAAACCTGGAAAATCACATAATTTATTAGTGGGCAGGTTTGAGGTCCTTGCCATTTCATTTTTTTTTGGACACATAGGTTTCCCCAAAGGATTTTTTAAACCTATCTTCTTAACCTAGGTGCCTCACAAAGGAGTTCTTCACCCAGGGATCATAGAGGTTTTCACCTAGGTCACTTATTTTTTTCTTCTTTTTCTTTCCAAAAATAAAAATAGTCTTCAAGAATTGGGTGATCTGGAAGGTAAACACTTCCAATCACATTTACTTCCTTACTGATAGTATTGATGAACTCTTCCCTTGACAGAGGTCTTTTATAGGCTTTCAATCTATATACATTGACAATCAAGTGGAAACCTTCCTTATTAATGGTCTTGATTTGAACAACCCCATTGTCATGGTACTTCTCTATTAGATATGGCCCCAGCCACCTAGTCATCAATTTTCCTTTGAAGTCCTTAAACTTAGATTCATATAGCAGAGCCCAACCCCCTTCTTGAAAAACTTTGTCCTTGATGTTCTTGTGATGCCAAACCTTCCTATGTACTTGAATAAATTCAATGTGTAGGAGGTCCTGCATCCTGAATTCATCTAAACCATTGAACTGGAGTAGCCTCTCCTATTGTGCCTTTGTAGCATCCAAATGCAACTATGCTACAATTCTCAAAGTATTGTATATAAACGCAATGGAGAGCAAATCCTTCTTTCCATAGACCAATTCATAAGTGTTGAAGCCAATGGATATCTTCTAGTTTTTATTATAGGCCCAGGTGGCGTCCACAAGTTTTTCAGCACAATATTTTTTAATACTACTCACAACCTTAGTGAGGATGCCTTCCAATTCTCTGTTAGCAACCTCTACTTTTCCATTGGCCTAAGGATGATAGGCAGTTGAATCTTGTGTTTCATCTTATGTTTCATCAACAAATTATCAATTAGGTGTGCTGTGAATTGAGCTCCCTGATCAGTGACTAGTTCTCTAGGGTACCCAAACATGTAGAATGCATTCTCCCTTAATAACTCAACAACTTTCACTTATGTTGCTACCTTGACAGCCTTGATCTCAACCCACTTCATCAAATAATCATTGCATACAATTATGTATTTTTGTTTCCCTGATGGTGGATCAATGGGCCCAATGAAATCCATGACCCACTTGTCAAATGGCTCTAGAGCCACCTAAGGCTACAAGGGCATTTCATCATTGGGAGTAGGTTTCCCCATTCCCCAGCACTGATCACATCGATTGGGGTATATTTTTTCATCTTGGTGGAGAGTGGGCTAGTAGTAGTCATCTTCCAGTACCTTGAAGATTGTCCTCTTGCTTGCAAAGTGGCCTCCACAAGGCCCACCATGATAGTCTAGAAGGAGGTCAGAGACTTCCTCCTCCCTGAAAAATCTCCTCAAAATTTGATATGGGCCTAGCTTGAAGAGATTTCCCCCAAACCAAGTGAATGGGGCACTCTTCCCTACAATTCTTCGTTTTTCCTTGGATGACATATTTTGATCTACAATGGTACACCATGTAGATCAAAATATTGCTCCATTTGAAGTATCCAGTTTACCGAATCCTTCCCATCAAACTTCCTCATCTTTCTTTTTTCCGGATTTTAGTAGCTCGATCTTGAAACGACTGTAACTTTGTACTTTCAGATCTTCTAGTTCCAATATTGCAACTTGCAATAGCCCTCTATGTCCTCTTTCCAATGACACCAATCTGATCGAAATTGGATTCTCCAAGGAAGAGTTATGCAAAATATCCCACTGTGACAAGAAACTATAGTCCATCCTCTTTCTGCACCTTCTTATGAAATTTCAATCCGATGCTCAGAGATAAAGTTATGACGATTTTCCGCAGGTCACCTGTTTGGAATGTAATTCAAGAGTCTGCAAGAAGACCAAATTCCTTAGATCATATCTCCGTAAATATAGTGCTAAAATTTATGAAATTTAGACCCAAGATTCAGCGCAATTTCTTCTCAAATGGGTTTTGTTTTTAGCTTCTGAAACATCGTAGAAAAAAAGTTATAGCGAAAATTCCATGATGATCTATTTGGAGCGGCGAAACCCTGGAATCCAATGCTCTGATACCAAATGTTATGGTACTAGCTCAAGAAAAGGTAGAAAAGATAGATCAACGCCTTAGAATTCAGCCTCTTTGAGGGGGCAACCTCCTTTACATCACATAAATGAACAATTCTTGGATGATTCAAATGACAAAACCTCCTTTCTATATATAGGAGTCTAAGGAATCATAGTATAACCCAACCGACCTAACAATAATAATATAAAGCCACAAAAATAACAATAGAGGGATTCTATGGGGTATAGTAATAACAATATGGAGATAATAGGGGCACAACAATATTAATAAGGGGTACAACTACAATAGTAATGGGGTAATCACTAGTATTATAGGGACGCAACAAGTAGGGACCCTTTTTATGGTAGCAATTTTATTTGGGTCCACTTGTAGTCCTTCATGGGATATTGAGTTACCTAAAATAGTCATTGCATTCATCAAGGACTCACAGTTCTTAGGAATAAGAGATAGGTTCATTTCAATGCATTTATTTAATACTTTCCACTAGTTAGAGAGAGCCTCCAGGAAATCACACCCATAGAGAGTGAAATCATCCATATATATTTCTACAGAGTCATAGACTAGCTTGGAAGATATGCTCAAAACATCCCTTTGAAAAGTGGCAGGGTAATTACATAATCCAAAATGAAGGACCCTATAAGAAAAGGTACCCTAAGGATAAATGAATGTGATTTTATCTTCGTCCTCCGGGATAATTTGGATCTAATTGTAACCACTGAATCCATTGAGGAAAGAGAATAACTTCTTCCCTGCAAGACCATCCAAGACTTGATCAATGAAAGGTAGAGGGAAATGGTATTTTTTAGTGGCTTTGTTTAATTCTCTATAATCCACATAGATCCTTCATTTTCCATTCTTCTTTAGAACTAGAACTAGAGGAGACACCCACTCATTATTTGAGATGGGGTAAATGTGTTCGCATTATGATTCTGGTTTGGCTCTATGGTACAGGTGTTGTACTTGATGGAAACTCACTCAAGTGGTAGATCTCAGTTCAGGCACTCAAAATCATGGAAAATGAGATACCCGCAGGTGATCCTATGAGAAGTTGTGGACCCACAAGTACGCTGACCAAGAAGTGCAGACATACACGCAGGTTCTCTGTTCAGAAGGTGCGGACCCCAGTTTCACTCACTCCAATGCAGAAAAGAACATGCACGTGGGAATCTTTATGAATGGTCCATGGTATTTAGCCCAACATATTTGATCCTATGGTTTTGATCTGTGGTTTTTGCATCTAAAAGTATTGATCCAAGGTATTGGGTTCCTAGTATTGAATACCTATGGTTTTGGACCATGGTTTGGGTAAAGGCTTGCCTATAAAAAGTGAAGGAGATCACTTGGCTAGACATCTTTGTGAAATTTGAATATCTTAAGATCTGAAATTTTGGGTGATTGGTTTTAAAAGCTAGATCTAAATCAAGGAGAAAACTTAAGGTGAATATATTGATAAGTCGTGATCTCTCGGGCGCATGAACAGATCTGTGGAGCTGGCTGACTGTGGCACATTGGAGGACTGTTAATTTGGCCCTAATCAGAAGTTCGCAGGCGATCCACGGCGTGAGTGCGGGGGTACGCAGCGTAGGAGAAAGTGTAGTGTAGGGATACGCAGCATAGCAGAAGGCGTAGTGCGAGGTACGCAGCTCAGAAGAAAGCACAATGTGGGGGTACACAGTGAAGCAGAAGGTGCAGTGCGAGGTACGCAGCGCAGAAGAAGGCACAGTGCGGAGGTACACTGTCAGGCAGATAGTGCAGGTGTGGATCTGAGCAGAAGTACGCAGGACAAAAGAACAAGTGGTGTGGAGATACGCACATTAGAAGAACGATCAGTGCGGTTATTCGCAGGCCCCTCTTGTCTGAAAATTTATGAAACGTGGTCCTTAAAGAAGTAAAATAGCTAGGGGGGTTGTAGCTCCCTTCCAGGAGAGACTGGAAAACGAGAGAGAGTTCTAGCTCTCTGCAGGTTGCAGCCTGCATTAAAGGACTGCACCAGTACAAAATCGTTATAGAAGAAGTTTCTAATTGAAAGAAGATAGAGACATATTGCAGCAGGTGGTTTTCACCCTCATTGGGTTTCCACCTTATATCTGGTGTTCTTTGGTGTGCCTATCTATTTTTCTTGTTCTTGTTCATTATTATATGGCACTGACATGCAAATTAATGATCAATATCTGAAGAATAAATTAAAGTATAAATCTGGAAGGTATATTGAAAAGAATTTGATAATACTGATTCACTCCCTCCTCTTAGTATTATTTCCAACAATTGGTATCAGAGCAGGTTCTTCAGAAGAAGCTTGATCGCTTGAAGAAAGATCTTTTATCGTGAGAAACTACGAAAGGGAAGCATCAATCAGGCCACCTATTTTTGATGGGACAAAATTCGTTTATTGGAAGGTAAGAGTTACTGCCTATCTTCAATCTCTTGGTACATAAGTCTGGGATATCATAGATACAGGGTATACTTATCCATCAGCAACTCCTACAGATCCAGCTGAGAAGAAGAAATATGAAACAAATGCAAAGGAAGTCAATACTCTATTAGGATGCATATCTCAATCAGAATTTGTCAAGGTAATGCAGTTTAAATATGCAAAAGAGATATGGGACAAGATTGTTCTGAGCTATGAAGGAGATGATCAGGTAAAAAGAGCAAAACTTCAAACTCTCATGATTCAGTATGAAAATCTCAAGATGTATAATGATGAAAGTGTGGCTAACTATTTTCTTTGTGCAGATGAGATTGTTAATTGTATGAAAAATTTGGGTGAAGAAATAAAAGAAGTTGTTGTGGTTGAAAAAGTTTTAAGATCTTTGTCCCCTAGGTTTGAATCTAAAGTTTTTGCTATAGAAGAAAAGGAGAATCTACAAAACCTTAAAATGTCACAGCTGCACGGAATTCTAACTGCTTATGAAATGAGGAAAGGAGGTCCATCAGATAGGAGAGAAGCTGCCTTCAAGACTTCAGGCAAAGGAGAGTACTATGAGTCAGGACTCGTGTCAGAAGAAGAAGAAGAATCAAATTTTGTCAGAAATATTCAATTGGGAACTGGAAGATTCAGAGGTAATTTTCCTTTAAAATGCTTTTCTTGTGAAGAGTAGGTCACTATGCTGCCAAATGTCCTCATAAGGATAAGATTGACAAGGGAAAGGAACCTATTAGATGGAACAAGAAACAAAATGCAAATAAGAAAAGCTATTACACTCATGAAGACAGTGATGGACTATCAAATAGTGATGACAATGAACGAGGTAATGACTATAAAATTTTAATGACTTTTGAGGATGATGATTACATGGATGCTATAGATATGGATAGCTTTTATGAAGAGATTTCTAGACTCAAGACATGTTTAGAAGAAAAGAATGTAATCATTGATACTCTGCAATTTCAACTTGATGAAAAAGAAAAATTTCTTGAGAAGTTAGAATGTGAAATGTTGGCCTTAGGAAAGAAATTAAGAAAACAAACGCTCTTAATCTTAAATTTGTTAAAGGATCTGAAACTCTGGATGAGATTATCAATATATAGCGTTCTCCACGAATCAAGGCAGGTCTGGGTTATAATGGAGAAACATCTCAAGCATCCACCTCAAAGAGTTATCTTGATGCAGCAAGGAGGAATGAGCAAAAGCCCAATGGAGATCACCAGGTAAAGCAGGGACGAACTACATCAAGAACTAACAAAGACTACCAGGTAAATTAGGGGCAATCCATCTTAAGGGTGAACAAAAGCTACAACCAGCCACAGGCAAAAACTTCTCAATTTGCTTCAAGAATGGATGACAATTGAAACTACAATTATTTGGCTGGTAGATTTGATAATCGTAGAAGTTTCTTCAATGGCCAATGCTTCTCTTGCCATAAATTTGGTCACAAAGCAGCTCAATGTGTTTCCTATAAGACAATCATGACTAGAGAAGTTCAAAAACAAATAAGTATGACTGGGATTACGAAAAGGACCTATAACAACTTTTCGGCACTTGAAACTGAAATTGAATGTTCTATTTGTAATAACTTCAATCATGAAGATTCTGAATACAGGAGCAGGTTTTGGCAGACAAAGGAACAAACCTCAAGCACCAGAACATGGAGAATAAAGGAACCACAACCAAAAAGATGTGGGATAGATTTTTATGCAGAAGGACAGGAAAATCTATGGTACATCGACAGTGGATGTTTGAAGCACATGACAGGTGATAAAGAAAAACTTGAATCATATACTGCTTTAGAAAAGGGAAAGAAAGTTTCTTTTGGAAATGATACCCCTGCAGCCATAAAAGGAAAAGGCGTTGCTCAATTGAAAGAAAATGTCAAAGCTAGAAATGCTTTGTATGTTGATGGCTTGAAGCATAATCTACTGAGTGTCAGTCAAATGTGTGATCAAGGAACCGAGGTAATTTTTTTATCAAATGGATGTAGTGTTCGTGATCTTGATACAGGAAAAATAGTGACAAAGGAAGAAGAACTCCAAATAATTTATACATATTTGAGCAAGGATGATGAACACTGGTTATGGCACAGGAGGTTAGGGAATCTAAGCTTTTCACAAATAAGGAAAGCATGCAAATACCAGGCAGTTCGTGGTCTTCCAGATATCAAAATTCCAGACAACACCATATGCAAATCATGTCAGTTTGGTAAGCAAACCAGAAGTAACTTCCATGAGAAGGAAGGATCAGCTAGCAGGCCTCTCGAACTAGTCCATATAGATGTATGTGGTCCATTTAAGACAAGGTCACCTCGAGGAGAGGAATACTTTATATTATTCATTGACGACTTCTCCAGGATGATTTGGTTAGGACTTATGAAGCACAAAGATGAAGCATTTGAAAAATTCAAATCCTTCAAAGCCTTGGCCGAAAACGAATCAGATCACAAAATTAAGTGCCTCAAGTCCGACAGAGGTGGAGAGTTTACCTCAAATGAATTTTTTGATTTCTGTGAAGAACATGGAATAAGAAGGGAATTCTCTATAGCTAGGACTCCTCAGCAAAATGGAGTTGTGGAAAGGATGAACAGAACGGTCCAACAAATGGCTCGTGCTATCCTTGATGAATCTGGAACTCCCGCAACCTTCTGGGGTGAAGCTGCATTTGCTGCGGTTTTTATTCTCAACAAAACAAATGTCCGAGTGAATAGCACTCAAACTCCTCATGAGCTCTGGTATGGTGAGACTCCTTCAGTAAACCATTTCAAAATTTTTGGAAGAAAATGCTATATTAAGAACAATGATGAACAACGTGGCAAACTTGAACCTAGAGTAGATGAAGGCATTCTCCTTGGTTATTCTCCCCACAACAAGGCATATAAGTGTTACAATAAAAGACTTGGAAGAATTATTGACAGCATTGATGTAGTGGTTGATGAAAAAGGATACATTCCTAGGCAAGTAAATTATGAAAATATTGAAGAGGATGAAGACTACCCTTCAAATCAGGCTGATAATGAAGAAGAACCTCAAGAGGCACCAGAGGAACAAATAAGGATAGAAGAGAAGACACCATCCAGGTATGTTCAAAAGAATCATCCAGAATCTCAGATTTTGGGACAGAAAGAAGCAGGTGTACAAACAAGAAGAACAATTGCAGAAGCCTCAAGCTATTTGGCATTACTCTCCTCCACTGAGCCACAAAATGTAAAAGAGGCATGAAAAAATGAATGCTAGGTCAAGGCAATGGATGAAGAACTTGAGCAGATTGAAAAGAACAACACTTGGGAATTGGTTCCTAGACCAAAAGATAAGAATGCCATAGGGACAAAATGGATCTTCAAAAATAAGTTAAAAGAAAATGGGGAAGTAATTCCAGACTTGTCTGTAAAGGGTATGCTCAACAAGAAGGAATAGACTTTGAAGAAACTTTTGCCCCCATTGCTAGACTTGAGGCCATCCGAATGTTCCTTGCTCTCTCAAGCTTTCAGAAATTCAAAGTATTTCAAATGGACGAGAAATCAGCCTTTCTGAATGGAGATTTAGAAGAAGAAGTATACATTGAGCAGCCAAATGGTTTCATTATTGGGAATGATCCAAATCTTGTATACAGACTAAAAAAGGCTCTCTATGGTCTTAAACAGGCTCCAAGGGCTTGGTACTACCGTTTGGACAAATACCTTCATCAACAAGGTTTTTCAAAAGGTTCAGTAGATAACAATCTTTATACAAAAATTGAAAATGACAAATTGCTAATACTTGTTGTGTATGTAGATGATATTATCTTTGGTAGCAATGAAGAAGCTATGAGTCAAAGCTTTGCCTTGGTGATGCAGAAAGAATTTGAAATTTCCTTGCTCGGAGAACTGACATATTTTCTTGGATTGCAAATCCAACAAAATGAAGGCGGTATCTTCTTGTCTCAAACCAAGTACCTCAAGCAGATTCTGAAGAAGTATCGCATGGAAGATTCGAAACCAGTATGTACCCCTATGGTTACAAGGTACAGTCTCAGTGCAAATGATGAATCAGCAGCAGTGCATCAACCAACCTATAGATCCATGATTGGAAGTCTACTTTATTTGACAGGTACCCAACCAGACATCATGCATGCAGTGGGAATAGTTGGAAGATTTCAGGGAAATCCTAAGGAAACTCATCTTCAGGCAGTAAAGAGAATTTTCAAGTATCTTCAAGGAACTCAAAACTATGTCTTATGGTATCCTAGAGATACAGA
>APFE031547062.1:165587-239013 GCA_000404065.3 Pinus taeda
TGAAGCAGAATATGTGGTAGCTGCATCTTGCTGCACTCAACTCCTTTGGATGATGCAGACCTTGCAGGATTTCAAATCACTTGTACACCACCTATCCCCATCTTATGTGATAATACAAGTGCAATCAGCATTTCAAAAAATCCTGTCATGCATTCAAAGACCAAGCATATACCGATCAAGTATCACTTTCTTCGGGAACAAGTGTTGGAACAAAAGGTCAAATTGGAGTATGTTCCTTCTAAGGAACAAGTTGCTGACATTTTCACCAAACCACTGCCCAGGGAAACTTTTGAATATCTCAGACAGAAGCTGGGAGTTATGAATATATCCTCTTGCTGTTGAATATTCAGAGAAAATTGGGTGTACGCGTGATGGATAAGGAGTATCCGCGTACATACGCCGGTCGGTACAGAAACAGTCGCGTATATGAAAATTTGTTGAAAGGAGCAGGCTCTGGTTGAAGATATTTTGATAAGGGTATGACAGAGACCATCCGGCACAGGTTCAGGGGGAGCAGATAATCTTCTAATTATGCATTGTTGGCATTAGTTTAGAAGCTTTTGGTTCTAGTCCATAGCTGTTGTTGATTTCAGGTAGAACAAAGACAGAAGGTGAACAGAAGGACATATTGGCTGCTGATCTGAATGCTCACTGTCAGTTGCTGCTACTATCAGTTGTTGATAATTCGTCTCTATGTCATGTATCTCTTTCTTATGTGGTGTCAAGGTCATGTAACGGCCTATTCTAGTTTCCCCACTATGCCTGGGATGAAGATGTAATACTTTTGGTCATCATATGTAAATTTCTGATGTATTCCACTTGGTTGGATGGATGATTCCCACTTGGTTGGGTGATGGATGTATGTACTAATTGGTATTATGGTGATAAGAAGGTCTCGGTTCTTCTTCAAAAACATCTTTTTGCATATCTTGCCTACATTCAGGGGGAGCATAGTCAGCACAGAACATTTCAGCATATACTCAGGGGGAGCACAACCCTTTGCCCTTACTGACAAAGGGGGAGAATGATCTTGGATCTTGGTGTTGCCATCAAGTCCAAAGGGGGAGTTTGTTGGCATTATGGCACAGGTTTGGAGCTATGGCACAGGTGTTGTCCTTGATGGCAACCCTCTCTGGTAACAGATCTCAGATCAGGCACTCAGAAAGTAGAAAAAGACATATACGCAGGTTCATCTAGACAAAGGCGCGTATACACGCGGGTTATACATTACAAAAGCACGTATATGTTGGTGATCATTCTTTTGGTCCATGGCAGTTAGATCTTGGAACTTGAACCTATATTTTGGACCATGGCGTCTCGTCAATTGTGCCGATCCATAGTTTTTGGGCTCATGGTATTGAAATGTTATGGTTTTGGACCATGGTATTGGGGAAGGCCTAGGACTATAAAAGAGGAAGGAGATCTTGTGGCAAATTATCATCTGGATTATTATTGAAAGATCTGAAAAGTGTTAGAGCTGGTATATTGGATGGTGATGCAGATCTGGATCTGAAGGAAGAAGGGACTTTAGCACAAAAGGAAGGACAAGGTCTTTTCATGGGTCATGATCTTTAAGCTTAATGATAATATCTTTGTATGATTTTTGATCTGCTTGATGTGGCGCTCATCTGATCTATAAATCTGATTATCTGGGTTATTGAATATCTGGAAGAGTGTATTGTCGTTTATAGATCTGTACGCAGGTTCAGTGAAGAGAAGGCGCGTATACACGCTGGTTAGGTGAAGTAAAGGAGCGTATACGCAGTTTGTCCCATAGGCAGAGGCGTATGCACGCAAGTTTCAGACTGTTAAAGTTGCGTATATGCTTTAAGTTGTGATCTGGCTGTTTCTGCTTATTGCTGCTGGGTTTTGGGTTCTGTTTCTGCTATATGGTTTCTGGTACAGTTTTCTGTGTACAGCTGTCAGAGGAGTATCTACTTGTTTCAGATCTAATTGGTGGAAAGAAGATTGGTTGATACTTGATGTTCATGGATCCAGTTTGAAAATTGATGAAAAGTGGTCCCTGGAAGAAAGAGAAGGTTGTAGCCTTCTGTAGGCCAGCATCTACATACTAGTATCTTGGCTAGTGCAAAAGCTAAAGGGGGTTGTTGCTCCCTTCCAGGAGAAACTGGAGAACGAGAGAGAGTAGTAGCTCTCTGCAGGTTGCAGCCTGCGTACTGGTAAAAAGACTGCACCAGTACATTGTAAAAGAAGTTTTCTAATTTAAAAGGAAGATAGAGACGAATTGCAGCAGGTGGTTTTCACCCACATTGGGTTTCCACCTTATATCTTGTGTTCTTGTGTCTGATTGTCTTTCTGCTCTGTTTTACTATCTCTGGATACTGTTATTGGATTCTGCATCACTGACTAACAATCATCATCGGAAAGAGTAAGTAAAGTAAAAGCATGTTCTGTATACGCGGCTTTCCTTCTGCATAATTGCGTACATACGCAGGTTTATTAAATTGAAGTAGCATATATCAGTTGTTTTGAAAAAGAATAATTATCCTGATAATACTGATTCACCCCCCCTCTCAGTGTTATTTTCAACACTAGCCTTCTGTAGATTGTAGCCTTCTGTAGGTTGATGCCTATGTACTAGTAAACATGTCGGTTAGTACAAGAGCTAAGGGGTTGTAGCTCCCTTCCATTGGAAGGTGGAGAACGAGAGAAGGTTGTAGACTTCTGCAAGTGGGTGCTTGCGTACTGGTATGAGTCTGCACTAGTACAAGATTGTAAATAGGTTTTATATTAAAAAGAAGACAACATCAGGTGGTTTTTGTCATGCATTGGGTTTCCACCTGAAATCTTGGTGTTCATGTGTGGTTCTTATGTGTGATGATTTCTTCTATTATTATTGCACATGGTTACTATGTATATGGTTAATGAAGTATTGATGCACTAATTAAAGATCAACATATGATGAATTAACTAAATCATAGGTTTGTTGGATATACGTTGGTTGCCTTAAATACAGATGGGTGTACACGCAAGTTACCTTCATTGAAGTAGCATCTAGAAATCAGAGTATGAAATTAAAAATTTATTGATTTGACTAATACTGATTCACCCCCCCTCTTAGTATTATTTTGAACAATTGGTATTAGAGCAGGTCCTTCACAAAAAGCTTGATCACTTAAAGGGAGATCCATCATCATGAGTAATCAAGAAAGTGTGGGATCCATTAGACCACCAATCTTTGATGGGAGCAACTTTGTTTATTGGAAAATAGGAACCATGGCCTATCTAAAATCACGTGGAATGGATGTCTAGGAAATTGTGGAAGGAGGATATACATTTCCAACAACAATTCATACAGATACTACAGGTAAAAAACAATATGAAACCAATGCCAGAGCTTTCAATACTTTATTAGCAAGTTTGAACAATTCAGAGTTTGTTAAAGTCATGCAGCTCAAATCAACGAAAGAAATATGGGACAAAATCATTCTAAGATACGAAGGATACTCTCAAGTAAAACATGCTAAGCTTCAAACTCTTAGAATTCAGTATGAAGCTCTTAAGATGCATAGTGATGAAAACATAGCTAGTTACTTCCTACATATAGATGAGTTTGTCAATTGTATGAAGAATATGGGTGAAGAAATTAAGGAAGCTACCTTAGTTGAGAAAGTTTTGAAATCCTTTTCTGCTAAATTTGAACCCAAAGTGTCTGCCATAGAAGAAAAATAGGATCTGCAAAATACCACAATGACGCAGCTTCACGGAATCTTAACTGCCTTTGAGATGAGAAAAGGAGGACCATCAGATATGAGAGAAACTGCATTTAAAGCATCAGCAAAGGGAAAAGAAAAAGAAAAACACAATGAATTAGGATACATTTTAGAAGAAGAAGATGAGGTAAATTTTGTCAAGAAGCTTCAACGGGCTTTTGGAAGGTTCAAAGGTAATCTACCTTTCAAATGCTTTTCTTGTTGTAGAGTTGGTCATTACGCTACTAGATGCCCTCATGTCAAAGGAAAGATGTATGAAGAAGGTAATAGAAGTTATTATACTCATGATGATAGTGATGGCTTATCCAATAGTGATGAATATGATTAAGAAATTAAACTACTCATGGCATATGAAAATAATGCCTTAGAAAAGGAAGATTTCCTTAAAGAAATCAGTCAACTTAAAATCAGTTTGGCAGAAAAGGATATAGTCATAAACATAGTGACACATCAACTCATTGAAAATGACAAACATAATGAAGTATTAGAATGTGAAGTAGTAATTCTAAGAAAAGAACTTGAAAAGACAAAGAATTTGAATCTTAGATTTGCTAAAGTATCAGAAAAGTTGGATGAAATCATCAAAGTTCAGCGTTTTCCCATTATAAAGATTGGTATTGGTTTTCATGAATCTATTGAAAGTGAATCTAGCTCACAGGGTGAGGCAAGGAACTCTAATGCAAAATCTGAAATGCTCAACAAGGAGATGAGAGGTGAACCCCATCAACAACAAAGGAAAGAAATTATTCAAAGAAAATCTTTTACTCCTAACTATGGAAGTAATAGTCAGTTTTTTCCTTCGATAAATGATGTTGAATGTTTTAGATGTCATAATTTTGGACCTGTTGCAGCCAGATGCAGAAGTGGAATGGTTCAAGACCATAATACAGAAAGATCATCACATTCCAAGTACTTTAAGGGATATTGTTTTGCTTGCAATATGTTTGGTCACAAGGCTATTGATTGCAATAAAAGGAATATGAAACATGTAAGATGCTATGCGTGTAACAAGTTTGGACATAAAGCAAGGGAATGCAGAAGAAAATTTTGGACACCAAACCAAAAGGAGCATACATCATCACAATCCAGGGTATTAAAGAAGACAGAATTATTGTGAGGAAGATGTAGCATAGCTTAGTTTATAGACATAACAGACCTAGGGGAAGTTGAAAGTGTAAAACTTTAGTATTCCAATTTTCATATGCAGCTATTATGAAAATAAGTCACGTATATACGCGAGTTAGAAGCTGCACAATCATGTATATGGTGTTTTGAGGAAAAAGCAGTGGGACAGACTCAGGAAAAGGAGTCTGATATCGTTCAGTCACTTATCTACTCTATTTGATGATGGTTACAATGTGATGATGATTTGTAGAAATATGTTGGTGCTAAAAAGTTGATGTATACCTTATTAATGATGATACCTTGATAACTCTCACTGATATTTGCAATTATCAGATCTGACAATGAACAGTTGGAACAAGTTTAGGGGGAGCATATGACTCTAATAATGCGTTGCTGGCATTATCTTAGAAGATCTTGGTACATACCCACATAGTTGTTTTCATTCAGGTGACTCTTTTGATAGAAATATACAGGTTATTAATCCTGATGTTGCTGATGGTGCAGATCATATAAGGTGTATGATAGTTGTTGATGACTATCATGGTCTTGTTTAGATTGTTGGTCCTTGTTATAAATGTCATGTATATCATTTGATGTAAAGGTCATGAAAAGACCTAATTTATAACACCACTTTGCATGGGAAGGATGATGTAAATTTTCAGTCATGTATAAAAAAATTGGAGTATCCCCACTTGGTTGGGAGATTGATGTATGTATGATTCATTGGTGATAGGAAGATCATACTCGCTTAGCTGAGTTATAGAGTTATGTTATTCTTTTGAAAAATATTTTTTGAGACTCTACATATGCTCAAGGGGAGCATGGACAATTTTAGTACATCTCAACATGTACAAAGGGAGAGCTCAATCAGAGAATTCAACATGTACTTGGGGGGAGCATGGAGAGCATAATGTATATCAAAGGGGGAGAACATCTTGGTCCACCCTTTGCCCTTGATGTCAAAGGGGGAGGGTAACTTTGTGTTGTTGTTGTTTCCATCAAGTCCAAAGGGGGAAATTGTTGGCTTTATGATACAGATGTTGTCCTTGATGGCAACTCACTCAGATGACAGTTCCCAGTGCAGAAGACTAACAAGTAAGGGATTATAGATCAAACTCCAAAGAACGAAGAAAGATAGGTATACGAAGAATCACTTTGTCCAAGTAGCATATACATGCGGGTTAACATAACAAAAGAAGTTTATACCGTACACATGCACTTTCACAAGAGGAAAAGCGCATACATGTTGGGAAACTAAGTTTTTGGTCTGAGGTATTTGGTCCAAGGTATTTTGATCCAAGTTATTGGTCCAAGGTATTTGGTCCAAGGTATTGAGCCTAGGTATTTGGTCCAAGGTATTGGTCCTAAGTGGTTTTGGTCCATTGTATTGAGAAAGGAGTAAAACTATATAAGGAGGAGAAGATCATTAGGCCAAGGGGTGGAAGTATCGAATATTTGATGAAGTGTGAGATCTAGTATGCAAGTTATTGGCTTATGGTGCTTTGCTTGATCTGAACCAAGGATGAACTTTATCGGTTGACGAGGGATAAGATATAATGATGGATCGAGATCTTAAGGCTTGAAATGAATTATCATTATGTGGTTTGATCATGTAGAGTGTAGATCTGAACACTGGTGCATGCATTATTATGTAAATGTTATGATCTGGGTATAACTGAAATCCGGAATAGATGCAAAATTCTGAATTAATATTTGCAGATGTGTGTGCTGGTTGGATTTGATAAAAGCGTGTATACACACTGGTTCGACACATGGAAGTAGCATATACCTTATGAAGTATGTTTCAGTTGTTTCTATTTACTGTTGCATAGTTCTGGGTTCTGCTTTGGGTTCCGGTGACTATATTCTGGTGACTGTGTTTTGATGACAGTACTCTGAATGTTCAGATTGATTGATTGTGATTTGCTTTAGTGATGATGGGCCTTCATTGATTTAGTTGTGGGTGATTTATAGATTGATGATTGAGTTTTAGTCATTGGTTGATGTAGATGTATTTATGATTATATTACAGTTATGATGTTGTTGATGGGTCCAATATGAAAATTTGATGAAGCGTGGCCTTCAGATTATGGTGTTGTGTTCCAAGAGTATCCAGTTTGAAAATTTATGAAACATGGTCCCTAGAGGAAGAAATATGGTTGTAGCCTTCTGTAGGTCAGCGCCTACATACTAGTAAACATTTCAACTAGTACAATAGCTAGGGGGTTGTAGCTCCCTTCCAGTAGAAGCTATAGAACAAGAGAAGGTTGTAACCTTCTGCAGGTGGGTGCCTACATACTGGTATGAGTCTACACTAATACAAGATTGTAAATAAGTTTTACTTATATTAAGAAGAAGACAACAGCAGGTGGTTTTTGTCCTGCATTGGGTTTCCACCTTAAATCTTGGTGTTCATGGGTGTTTCTTATGTGTGATGGTTTGTTCTGTTATTACTGCACATGGTTACTATGTATATGGTTAATGAAGTATTGTTGCACTGATTAAAGATCAACATATGATGAATTAATTAAATCATAGGTCTATTGGATATATGCTGGTTGTCATTAATACAGTTGCGTGTACACAAAAGTTACCTTCATTGGAGTAGCATATAGAAATCAGAGTATGAAATTAAAAAGTCATTGATTTGACTAATACTAATTCACCCCCCCCCCCCCCCTCTCGGTTTTATTTCCAACACTTGGACATAAAGTAGTCCCTATACTTGTCATTGAAGGATTGTTGCATTTAAGCCTGGGTAGTCATGTTGTCCCCAGGTAAACCCATGAACTAGCACAAGGCTTCATCCTTAAGGGTGGATGGGAACGACTTCAACTTCTGGTCATCAGAGGTATAATCATAAGTTTTGTAGATGACAACAAACTCAAACAAAAAGGTATCGAGGTCTTCTGAGGTTAAGCCATGGAAGTGAGGAAGGGAAGAGGGTCTTATTTTTTTCATCCTAGCATATCCATTAATCTCTCTAATGGGAATAACACCTTCATTTCTATTTTTAGCCAGGTTTTAAGTGTGTGGAAGGGTTTTTTCTTCTTCTTCCCCAATAGGCTCTTCAAATATTTCGGATTGTTCACCTAATGGGTCCTCTAGCTCCCTTGCAGTAAGAGAGGGAAGTTGACAGCCACCGAAGAAGAGAGAAGGTTAACTGTCTAATGGTCTAGGGTATTTGGGAAGAATTTACCTAAATTGTCTCTACTCCTATGAGACATGAAATATTTTTTTCCTTTTATGTATTTTTTAGAATTAATTGCAAAATAGAAAGGAAACATAAATTGCAACTATTTACTAAATACAAAACCAAAAGAAAGTAGAAATTGCAACTATCTACTGAATGCAAAATATAAAGAAAAGAAAAAATTACATCTACTTAGACACTTCCCCGACAACAGTGCCAAAAAGTGATGAGCCTCAATATTGTAGCAAGGATGTTGTAACTCCTAGGGCTACCAACTTTACTTTATCAACTTGGGGTTTCATACAAACTTGCAGGTGGCAGTGTTGTATGCACAGTAGATGCAACATTATACTCATGTCACTTCTCAACTGGGGTGATAGACCACTATGGTTTCAAACCATTCTTTTATTGAGTAGAAGGAGTCTAACTACTGATAGGAAATGTAAATCTATTTTTAATAGAGGAAAGTAAATGCTTGTCTATTTAGGAAATGAAAACTACGAAATGGAAAATGCCGTCAATAGTCTAGCTAGGAAATGATACAAATTTCTTGCAGAAAAGAAATAAGATAACCTTGCATTTTATCATCTAGCTATTTGAACTAATTGGACATGGGAATTTGTTCTATCATTTTATGATTCATACATGCATTCACTAAGTATCTCATGTTGCATTTATAGAAAAAGAGTCTTTTAATTTCTAAATTCAGAAATGTAAATGCTATGTTATGATATCTAACCTTGCAGCGGTAAAAAGGCATGGGAAAGTTGGTCTCAAGTGGTATTTATAGGCATTGAATCCAAGGTCAAGGCCTAACCTATACTCATACTAGTATTTATGATTATAACAGGGTCAAACAGGCTTCTACAGTGGATTATGTGGTTGCTACAGGAACTACTACAGGACTTCCTAGTTTGCTACAAGATGTTCTAGTTTTCTATAGGAAATTAGCTGAAAGCTTTAGGTGGGAAAGAATAGTGGAATAATGTATTGGAGAGATGTATGATAGTGAGAGAAGGTGTAAGGAAGGTGCACATTACCCAAGGCTAAACCCAACACTCTAGGAAGGTTGGATTTTCCAAAGGTGGTTGTTCGCAGTGCCTGCAAAACAAAGATTCGAACTATGGGTTGGTATTCCTTAGGAAAAGTATTAGAAGACTTAAGTGAAGTTGGTTGGATGAGTTCCTCCCTAAAAATAAAAAATTCCTGCATTGCTACATATCAACATGGAAAAGATGAATTGAAATTGAGAGAGTCGTTCTATCTATTTCTAATGACTAGATATATGAAATGGAACACCTTTTTAAGCTATAGAAAACTCAAGAAACAAAATAAAAGTTGCAGGTGCTTGCAAGAAATTATAAACAGTGATATATCTAAAAATGAACCCTAAGCTATGCACTGACCAAAAGATAACTCTATTTTTGGGGTTGTGAGAATGGTACCCTCTAATCATAATCACATGAGGGAGATGAGGAAGAGGCCAATTTCACAAGATTTTTTGGTGTACTTACCTTCACTACTACGCCAATGACAATACTTCTTAAAACTAATGGAAACAAGAATCAATAATTATACAAATACTTGTCAAGCTAAACAAAACATTAATAATCTTAACAACTAACTTTCACCTGTATCTAAGAATACATATACAAAAAGAGGAACTTCAATTGGGCCCTAACGCAAGAACTTCAACCATCTGAATCAACTTTGTGTTGGATCAAGGTCGAATTTCTCATTATCATCAGAATGTCAAATACAATATACCAAATAATAGTCACAATGTTTTAGCTCAAATTGCCTCTAGGCTACATCAAAAAATCGAATCCCGATGACTCGCTTGGATATATTAGTTATAAAAATTAAATCTACCAACAGCTTCCTAATAAATAGGGAGGCTTGGCTACCTAACTTGAGAACTCGGCTTGCTTGGTAGCTAGTAACTCTGAGCTGATGAGATATGGGGGAGGAATCTTCAAATTATTTGAGGAGTAAACGAGGGATACCAATCTCCAAAAATCTCTCTTACTTGTCCACCTCAAGTTCCCGCACTTTAATTAGCCCAAAACGGCTCCAATTCTAGCATTTAATACATATAAGGCCACATGACAAAGGAACTCACCTTTACCTTTCTCACTAAGAAAATTATAAAAAAAAATGTAAATAAATGTGAGAAAATTCAATTTTAATAAGTTAGAGAGTGGCATTGTGACACATAGAGTTTACCTATTGATGAGCCTCATCAAGAACCATGTCTAATTTTGTCAACATTCCTTTATTCTTCCCCACTATGCATTTATAGTCCCTTGAGCTACGGTTGTCTCTTAGATTTTGTGTGCTTGCCACAAACCTTACTTTTTCTCCTCAATATTATATTCTTAGGACTACTTTTAGTCTATAACTACATTGGCGATTATTTTCTAAACTCTATTGTGAAATATGTCGTATGGCAATCTAGCTAGCCAACTTCAATTTTCACAACAGAACTTTTAGAGCCTTAACTTATTGAGATGTTATTCCCTGCATGTTCAAGGATCATCTTTTACTATTGCTATAAGAACTATGCCACATTATAAAAGTATCTTTATTTTCCTTCTATGCCTTCCTTTATGACCTTGCTAATGCACCTCTAGATCGTAGTTCTCTAAAGAGATTTGCTCCTCTCCCATTTATTAGGCTATCATATTTCAGACTTGTTTCCTAAATGTTTCCTCTTATTATAACATTTCTAAATGGTGCAACATCACATTCTCTTTGATAATTCATTCTACTGTTAAATCTTCTTGTTATGTATAATAGTCTATAGGGCTCCTCACTCTTTCCTTTATTAATATTTCTGAAACATTTTTGTTTTATACATTGGATTGGATATTCGCATGTTTTTTTTTTTTTTTTTCATAAGAATATACAACTTAGTCCCAATTTTAGCCTATCTCTATTGAGTGAACTTTATCTTCTCAGACTTAAGGTGTCATTTTTGGTTGATGAGGTTTGAGCATCAAATAGTCTCGCAGTGCACAAGATATCTTATTCTGCTTCTTTTAGCACAACTTTTTTTTCTTTTGAGTTTGTGAGACTTGGGGTCTAGGTGTAGCTTTAAACTTCGTAGGTCTCTAAATTCACTTCATGTCTTGGGAGGCTAGCCGTGGTCATGTATACTACAAGGCATGCTCTAAATCATCTCCTCTACTACCAGGTGAATGTTAAAATCCTGTTAATTATCTTTGCATGCCTTGAATAGAGGCTAAGTATAACTTGTACCTACATCTCTTCTAGTTATATCTTTAAAAAATAGTTCATTTCATTTTGGAGGTATATTTTCTATTATTTCAAGTAAATTTTCTTTCCTTGGACTCTACATCCATCATGCTTGCTTTCTAAATAAAATATGTGAACAACGTGTTGGATTCTATTTCTATCCATATCTCTTATTCCCCTTCCATATTTTTCTCTATAGATGTATCATTTCCTTATCATTTAGCACACACCTTTCATCCCCTCTTCTAGAGCTTCTATTGTATATGAAAATCATTTCTTCCCTTAATTGCAATTTGAGGCATTTTTATTGTTTAGTAATACTTCTCCATTTGAGTTGAATTTCTTTACGAAGCTTCTTGTTCCTCCACCCAATTATTGATATCTTATTTCTTTAAATTCACTTCCTCAATCACAACTACTCTTCTTATTCCATTCTCTCTTTTCACTTTGTAAGTGTCCTTTATGAGTGCCATGTAATTCCCTTTAAATTCGTCATTTTTCTTTGAGTCTATTTTTATTTTGATTTTTGATTTTTCTCTTTTCTATGAATTTATCTTCCTCATCCATTCTAGTTTATCAATGTAACACCATTAAATTTTAAATTCTTCATTTTGCTCTGAGTTTATTTTCATGTTTCATTTCTCTGTTTTATGCTTTTATTTTCCTCCTTCATTTCACCTTCTCAATTTAACTCCTGGTTTTTGGGCCTTCTCTACACATTTGATCTATAATAGTAGGTCTATGGCTTGTCCTTTAACGAGCAATGATAATCCACGGAATAAAATTAAAACTAGGTATTTTCAATTAAAAGTAGGTTGAATACATGTTCAAGTGCTATATATTAAAGCTGCAATGCCTTCAAGTCTAATATCCAACCATGGATTTTGAGATGGGAGGTAATGTGATGGCACCTAGAATTAAATTTTATCCATAAATGATCTTTGTGACTTTGGGTATTTCCTCAACATCATCTTCTTGTCAGCCTCAAAATATGGTTTGTGTTTAGATTATACGTTCTTGAGCTCCCCACAAGTCTGATTTCAAGGGCATAATGCAACCAATTTTTTTTGAAGACAATGATGTTTAGAATATCCTCAATCCCATGAGATTAGAAAGTAACCATTCACGTTTATGCATCATCATAGAAAACTCTTAGCACCCAATAAAACGGAGGGTAACAACTTGCTCAAGTTGGGAATAGGTGTTGCTCTTGGGAGAATTGAGAACCCCAAAATCTAAATCTCATCAAAACCAATGAAAATCAAAATTATTAAGCCAATGTAACCACCTCATTATCTCCACTATGTAGTTTTCTCTTCTTCTATGCTTGATCATTACCTAGAACATAGATATGCTAAAATTCATATGCTTTCATGCTAGTCTCTCCCTTACTAGGTTTTTATCCTTATTAGAAAGTTTTCCATGCTCTATAGAGGCATATTAAAATCAACACGAAGTTGGTATCATTTTTAGAGTATAATTCCTTTTCTTTCATCAAGGAGTAAAATTTGTTCCAATGTCACTTTAGGCCTCTACAATAGATTGTCCAAGTGCTATTTTTTTAGAGGCTTCCCCATCCCTTCCTTACAAGGTATATATATTAAATTATATTGACCACAAATCCTTCCCATTTTATGACCTCTAGAAAAATCATCGTCTTCTCCTTTTAGTTCTTGTTTGCTTCAAATTTGTGTGATAGCTTCAAGAAATATAAGATCAATGGATGATATTTTAACTGAGATGGTTTGAGGAGCTCATGGGATTCATTTCAATTGTCTTTAATAATAGACATAGTGATGACCGTTATAAGTTTTAGGGGCAACATTTTGTTAAAATAAAAACACCCCATCTTTTTTCTTGCAAATTTTGTTGGAATCATAAAATTTTCCATTGTTCACACTGTCTTATTAGTTATGGCACCAATATTCCTCCATCTATGTATCCTTTCATTGAGCCATTAACTTCCATGAAAAATTTACCAGAGAAAAATTGATTCTCTCTTTCAATTCCGATTATAATCCCCATACTGGGGAGGTGTTGGCTTGAGGGGGTCTGACCCAGGTTTATAATTATTCACGCCAAACAACAAAACCCTAACTGCTGGCCCTTTCGGAAACAACCTACATAGCACAGGTTACAGTATCACCTGAAGAAGTATTGGGGGATGCTAGAACCACGTTTCTGCATCCAGGGGCCTATGTGATGGTCTTCCTAAGGATCTTAAGATTCAAATCTACCTTCACACATCCCTAACTCTTCTGATTGATCAACTACTGTAAATCTATTCCAATGGCTTCCAACCTTTCACGAAGGTCTTAAATTGTTATTAACATGCATAAAAGATACATATCCACTACTTTCATGTAATAAAGAAGGATTAATTCATATAAGTCATAATAGATCACAAAGATATACAAACATAACTGAAATAATAAAAAAGGCATAGATGCATAAATTCAGCTCAAAACAATCTTTATTAAGTATAATCATTTAGATACAGACTAATTATCCCTGTGCACCCAGTTGCAGGGGCCTGGGCACTAAGTTACAAACTTACCAAGGTCTCTACGCACTCAACTGCAAGAGCCTTCCCCTTTCGCCTAAGTATAGGAAAAAAACCTTTCATGAAAAGCACCTTGCCCTTATAAAAATTCTTCACAAAACGTTATCTCTTAGACATGTTATGAATCAACTATATATAGCATTTTCATTACAATACCATGGCCTCCAAACCATGGGTGAGTCTCAAAAACATCCTATCACCTACCCATACAAGGTACTAATGTCCCTTTGACTCTTACTTAGCTTTGCGCTCAACTTCCACATTTCATGGAGACTTTACATTCATTAACAAAAGATATTACAAAAGTTTACTTAACTAACAAAAAATGACCCTAAGGACCCCATCCCAACAGGCCCCCAACACAAATATGGTGAATCTCTCTCGAGTCACTCAGATAGCTTCTCCACGTTATTGTGCAGGTCACTGAACTCTAGATTCAATACTTCAAGGTTCATTGTTCTTTGTACTATGGCCTGCTACACTTCTTCGACCAACTTCTTTGTAGTTGGCCCCTCCATCACGAGGCTCATGGTCCTTTGTGTCTGCTAGAAAGTCTTCATCTTCTCTTTGATAGCTAGAGTAATTTGGCTCACTTCCTATGTCCATGGTTGAATTCGAGCCTTCAAAACTGCTTCTTTGCACTATAGCTCGTCAACCTGTACCTAAGTATGTACCCTTGTTATAAGTGTGCAAAGTGATGGACTGGTGCCAAAGTGCACACAATTGCCCTGATCTTATCAACTTTCTACTGTGACTCTTTGATCTCTGTACCCAATCTCTACAGGCTTGAGTCATGTTCCGAAGTGGTCAATAGATCCATTTTGTTTTCAAAAATACCATTGCAGGTCAATACTGCATTATCCAAAGTAGACATGTGTTCTCTAATGGCTACACCATGATGCTCCCTAACCTCTGATGGAGTAGTCAGTTATAGTTTCAATTGCAGTTCCAAGATCTTCGTCTGAAATTCAAATGTAACTCAACCTACCTCATCCTTAGACTGTCACACTGCAATAGTCAATCTCTGAATCTTTTCTAAAGTTGTCACATCCTCTCGAATGTGTAGATCTTGTACTAAATTACACACGTGTAATTTCTTCTTCGAGGCTCTGGCTTCGCGCAGCTAACTCTTCTTTCTCCTTAAGATCCTTAGTATTTTCGGCGAAGATGTGCTCATTGTTAATTTTTGACTTAACTAATTACTGATAACACACACTTCTCTCTGATCTGAAGCTCATCTGAGACCCCTTGATGAAGCATGTGGAGGATTTGAAGTGGCAGCATGGCTAAATTCATACCCACGCCTTTGATATTCCCAAGCTAGGCGTTATCTTCCTCTGACTCTATGTGTAATTTTCCCTCTAGCAAGGGAATGACTCTGAGGTCCAGAGTCCATTATGTTTCCATTACGCTCTCACTCGCTTGTTGTAGGCTCACTTGAACCCTGCTCGCTTGGCCCATGGTCACTTTCAGTCGACCTGTTTGTATTTGTAGCTCGTGCAGACCTTTTTAAAGCTCCCCAGTGATTGTTGGAATTGTTGCTCAAATTGTTTCCACAATTCCATTGTTGTATCTTTGACCTTATCCCCAATTCCATCCAAGTGCTCCTCAGTGAGGATCATTGGATTTGCATGTGGTTGCTTGTCTGATTTTTTCCTCTTCCTGGGTCCAGAAGTCGTCATGTTGGTCCACTTCTGCAATTTTAATGGGATGCTCTGCTCCTAGCAACCACCTCCTTCCTCCTTGTCGGACCCTTCCTTGTCCACAATCTGCTGAGAAGCAGACGCCTCTACTTGCACTGTCGCCTCCTTTGCAGTGTGCTCCTTTTTAGTAGCTGCCTCAGCAGTAGATGCTTTAGCAACAATTTCTTTCTTCTTCTGATCATCCAATTCCCCTATTGTTGCTTATTTTGCTTCTTTCCATTTTTGTCCAGTTTTCATCTATGCGGAGGAGCTGTCAGCGCCTTTGTTGGTAGCTATGCCAAAATCTACGGGTTGTCGCCACTCCCCTGGCCATGTCCCCACTATCTCCTATACATCGACCTTTTTAACTAAGTATGGCAACTTGTGCCATATCTTCTTAGGATGTCACCTCGTATAGATGTATATAGTATGAAAATTGGCCTTAAATTCCATGTAGGCCCACAACTTCTCAAACAAGGTTGGAGACAACCTTGGCCTCTGACTGATTAGCATGCAGAGGTAAATCTTGACCAATATCCAGAAGACTTTTTCTTGTGACCCTCTTCGGGTCCTTCTTCACCCACAACGAAGTAAACTTAACTACCTCCGGTAAATCCTCATCCTGTGGAGGAAGATGACTATCCTCGATAAGTCACCATGCAATGGCTACAATCAACAATAGGATCTAGGCATAGTGAAATTCCTTGCCATCATCGTGCGCTTCACGGAAATTTGCTAAGAACTCCTTATAGAGGTACTTGCCCAGTTGTACTACACCCCCTTTATGCATTGTGTAGCCAATGAAATTAATGGCGCCAGAACCTCGTCCCCACAACATTTTTACATTACCTTCCCCACCAAAATTTAAGTGGGAAACTACACCACTTCGTTTGTAATAGAGCCGATAGGGTATCGACACGACTTCTTGAACAGTTGAAACTCATTTTTCATTTTATCTTCAAGCTCCTTCTCCTTTCTTTTGCCTCCAAACTCCTTGGATGGATCTGCCCCTTTATAGGGAATTTTAGTAATTCTTTGGATCAACATTTATGTTATGGGGATGGGTTTGTCTAACCACAAACACCCTTCATGCACCAACACAAGAAATTGGTGCACACATACAATATTGATAAATGACCTGCTAAAGTGTGGCACACAGAGCATATGTAGCAATCTAGCATGCTCGACCCCTTTTACCCATTTCATTGGTTCTAGCTTTGTGACCCCAGTCTCTGCATAGAAAATGTTGGTCATGTACTTATTGGTGGCCAAATGCGGAAATTTCTTATGATCAGCTAGATCCCAATCCTCCATTTTTAACACAGGGATACATGCTAAGGACGCACCTTCAAATACCACTTCTTTCGGAAATGGCGGTGTAGAGATATTGAATTTCACAATATGAGGATACTTTGGAACCTTTGCTTTCCCTTTTCATGTAGGGATATACTCTGGAAGCCTACTGAGAGGCTCTCCCACATCAACATCCAGTTGTTCAAATTCTTCGCAAAGTTCTTCTTTGTCCAAATCTAAGGGTTCATGGGGCTGCTTAGACTTATCCAGTTTTCCTTTCTGCCTAACCTCTATCGAAATCTTCCTCAGTGACTGCCTCACTAGTACAGCCTGGGGCATCTTCTTCTTTTCCTTAGCAGCAGATGACTTTGGCCTAGGCCACATCAACATTGTATGCACAAATGTCAGAGCTTCCATTGATGCAAATTACAGGGCTTTTGCTTGAGTGACAACGACTTCAGAACTTACAGGTTCGGTGGACATTTGTTTAAGGATAATCTTTTGGTTCCACTCAAGCATTCTCACAGATGCTGGGATTGAAACCAAATCCTCCCAATCTACCAATACATAGAGTGAAAAAAAGAGGGCTCATACACGATTTTCAGAAGGCAAAGTGTTCTACGGTAGACCAACATGCCAGATTTATAAGCAATTTCAAATTCAAATCCAATCATTTCTTCCATTTTCTGATCATAAATGCATCTTTGGAGGTAAATCTCCAAATATTTTTCCAAAAATGTCACCTACCCCCTCCTCCTAATGGGATTTTTGTTATCCAATCATGAACAATGTCTTCAACGAATATTGTTCAACCTATCCGCGCGGCAGCAACCCCCATGGCGTAGCTTGTGCATCGCAGCTTCTTCTGTCATAGCTTCTTCTGTCACAGCTTATTCTGTTGTACCCCCTGTGTCCATCATGTAGCCCCCTTATTGTGTTCTCCTTTTCTTTGGGCAATGTTGTTTATAGTCCCACTCTCCCTTCCAACTTCCTAGAGTGCTAAGATTGTCCTACTAGCATGTAGTCATTGCAGAGGGGCGAGATCCCCTGTATACAACTTCAATTGACTTCCATTCACCCTTGCAGGGAACAATTCACCGTTCAGTTCGTTAGCTAAACTGCACCAGAATCTCTAATTTCCTTGATAATATACATGCACAACCAATGCATTTGGAACTTGTGAGTAAACTTTGTGAGCTTAATATCATAGAGAAAAACCAAATCGTTCACCTTGAAAGTGTGTAACTTAATATTCCTATCATGCCATGCCTTCTCACATTCTGTTTGTACTTGCTGGTGAAATCCTACAAGAAGTCAATCTTCTTCCAACTCCATCAACTATGCGATCTGTTCCTCCAAGGTCTCGCAATCCTCCATCTCTATAAAAGTTGTAATGTGCAGGCTTGGAAAAATGTATTTCATGGGAATCACCACCTTGATCCCATAGACCAACCTAAATGGAGTTTGCCCTATCAACTTCTTGCATGTCATCCTATATGCCCATAGGATGACCGGGATGTGTACATCCCAATCATTTATCTTTGTGATACAAACCTTTGTCAATGCATTCTCCATAATCTTATTGAATGTTTCCACTTTACCATTGGCTTGTGGATGATAGAGAGTACTCTTTTGATGGAAAACATGGAATTCTTCGAACATCATGTTGATTGTTTCATTCAAGAAATATGTACCCCTATCACTCATCAATATCTTAAGGCATCCAAACTGCAATAAGAAGTATTCAAACAGGAACTTCACAGTTGTAGCGGCGGTAAAATCCTTAATCAGTTGCACTTCTACCCATCTGGTTAACTACTCAATCACATTAATGACATAAGACGCATCTATCTTCCATCCCAGTGTTTGTCTCAGACCTATAAATTCAATTTCCATTTTGTCAAATACTTGTCATGAAACCTGAGGGTTTAAGGGAAATTCATCTCTTCGTGAAGGCTTTCCCATCTTGTAACAAGAATTGCATGCCTTACAAAACACATAAGAAGCTTTATGCACTTTCGACCACCATAACCCTGCTTGTAAAATCTTCTGCATGATGGCTCTACTTGCATAGTGTCCTCCCACCACTCCTCCATGTGCTTTAGTTGGGATACTAATGTGCTCAAACTCTGGAACGTATTGATGTAATATTTCATTTGTTCCCATCTCATACAAATTTCCCATTATAACAGAAAAATCAGTTGTGCGAACCACTAATTCCTTTTTTTCTTGAGTAGAATAGCCTTTTGGAGTTATACCCATGGTAAAAAAATGAATGATATCACCATAGTGGTCATTCATAATGCACACAACAAAGATATGGGCATTCGATAATCCTTCTTCCAAATTGGTTGTCTCTTCACCTCTCTCAATCATGGATAGATGATCCGGTCCCACATTCAACTGTCCATGCTTCACTATTACCTCAAAGTCATACTTCTGGAATAGTAACCACCACTTACTAATATCCCCCCCCCCCCAACATAGGCTTGTTGATCTAGGTGGATGTTGGTGGCCACCCACCTATCCCACTTGGACCCCTGCAACTATCTCTTTTAGCTTTTTAGTTTCCTTATTTGTAGCACAATTTACTATTTTTAGCAGTTTCTTAGGTCCTAAACTTCTGGAGCCGTTTTCAGGCCCTAAATGACATTTTTTGGGAAATCTGGGGGCAACATGGGTCCATGGACCGATGTTTCCCTTCCTAAAGTTGTAATGCTTAGATAGATCTTTCTAACAAGCTATTGTACATGTCAAATGAAGATCGTATGCCAAAGTTACGACCCCGGGAAATTGATGTACCAATTTACCCAAATGAGACCCACAATTTGGCGTTTCAACTTCTAGGGTTAGGTTTTGGGATGTGAAGGGTTTTCTATTGTTTCTCAGCAAAATAGGCCTTTGAGCCTCACTGTAAGATAGTTCAAAGGCATGTAGCCATCACATCTCTTCTCAGAGATAAGCTACCATCACCCTAGCTAGTTTCTTTCCATTTCTATTTGTAAGCATATCTCAGTATTTTACAATAATGAAATGAAGTATTATTTCTGCTGCATCTCTATGTTTATGGTAATATCTATAATTTTTTGCGTTCCTATTTAAATCTAGATCAGTGGTATCAAAGCGGTCTGCTTTTTCTTTGTTTTTATTTGCATGTCCCCAACGAGGTCAGGATATAAGGAGTTAGGGCTTGAACTAGTCGAACCTTTGCAAGACCAGCCTGGCAAATCTTGACAGCCTCCCATGGCAGTTGAGAAGAAATACAAGGGGTTAGGAGATCCTATCAAAATATTGCTCCAAGAAGCCCTCGAGCAACAGAGGAACGCGATGATGGATAGCTTTGCATAGATCCTTTAGCGGCTACCCAGAGGTGATGCATCGGCTTCCAACATCTACTCTAGAAATGCCACACCATTTAAGGTACAAGTTAATTATGAAATCCCCATATTCGAGGGTCAAATAGACATAGATGCCATAGATAAATGGTTAAATCTACTAGATGGGTATTTTTCTATTCATGAATTTTCAAGTCGGGTAAAAATTATTTTTGCTCCACTCAAAGTAGCCCCCCACATCAAGGACTAGTGGGAAACCTACTGCGAGCAGAAGAATGAAAGTACAGGCTCACTATTTTCAGTCGAACCCACTTGGGATTCATTCTGGGATGTTTTCAAGGAGTAGTACTGCCTTGTCAAAAGCTATGAGGACAAATACATCAAATGGACCACACTATAGCAGGGACGAGACCAAGATGTGCCGGAGTTCACAAACATTTTTCACACCCTTCGCACACAGTTGGGTATCAAAGATTCTGATCTGCATTTGGTACTCAAATACCATGCCTACCTACATAGATTCATCCAAGAAGAGATGGAGTTCCTCAACATCTCCTCACTCGGCACTATGTACCGATAGGCCATCAAAATCGAGCAAAAATTCAAACAAAAAAAGCAAGACTTTAGATCTGCAAATCTGAAGACCAAAGGACAAAGCCAAGGCAGGGTGAACCAAGACAACCCATTGAAGCCACAAGAAGAGAACAACACCATAAAGTTGAAGAAGGACACAGGAAAGTGGTATGAGTTCCACAAGAGTCCCACTCATAACACAAGTGAGTGTCGGACCAAGCAGTCACTGGTGGCCAAGTTGAAGGCTTCAGAATCAGATGCATGTTCTGACCTTGAGCCAGAACCTGACAAGGGGAATGGCAAAGGGAAGTAGATCATTGATGTTGATCCCAGCATTAGTGTTGCCACTGCCAAGATCCAGAAGAATGCGCCCGAAGATCCAGAGGAGGGGGAACATCTTTTCCACTCATCGATGTGGGTGAAGGGTTCGCCATTGCAATTCATTGTCGACAGTGGTAGCCAAAAGAACCTCATTTCAGCATAGGTTGTGAAACAGTTGGGCATACCGACTACACCACACCCGCAGACATACAGTATTGGGTGGCTTCATCAAGGACGAGATCTCAAAGTTTGACAATGGTGTCACCTTCCCTACAGCATCAATCCTTTCATAGACGAGGTATTGTGTGATGTTAGACCTCTAGATGTTGTGATGTACTATTAGGCCAGTCATACTTGTAGAGGCGACATGTTGTGTATGAGTTAAGGCCTCATGTTGTTATTATTTCTTTGGATAATACATTATACAGGATACCAAAGGTAGCCCCACCTACTGCCACCTCTTTGATCTCTACTAAGAAAGGTAGCAAGCTCATCTCCCAGACTAGGAAATTCATTTTCTGTCTGATTCACTCCCAAAGTAAGGGGAAGATCATCACCACATCCATGACCCCCACGACGGGTTCCTCCATGCAGCAGCAGTAGCAGCAGAGGAATATGGTAATGAAAGAACACAAGAATAACTTCTCCTCACCCACAAGGGTACCACATAAGCTTCAAGAGGGCAACAAAGTCTGGCTGCATCTACAAAAAGAACACCTTACAAGAGCCCATCAGAAGCTTCGACCACACTGACATGGTATTTACACCATTACTACGGCTATGGGAAATAATGGTTTGGAGCACAACATTCCTCCATTCCTTTGCCTGCACCAAGTGTTCAATATGTATGCCCTTGACCATTCTTCTCACCATTACTAGACACATCCGAGATTGCAAAATAGCTCACCAAGGACCAAGTTCAACAGATGGAGGAACTCAACGCAATGGGGACCATTGTTTCCTAAGGGGGGAGGAATGATCCAGATGGATGTTGTTGGCCACCCACATATCCCACCTAGACCCCCACAACTATCTCTTTCAGCTTTTCAGTTTCCTTATTTGTAGCACAATTTACTATTTTTAGCAATTTTCTGGGTCCTGAACTTCTAGAGTTGTTTTGAGGCCCTAAACGACGTTTTCTGGGTAATCTGGGGGAAACATGGGTCCATGTTCCATGTTTTCCTTCCAAAAGTTGTAGTGCTCGGACAGATCTTTCTAACAAGCTATTGTATGCATCAAACACAGATCGTATGCCAAAGTTACCGCCCTAGGAAATTGATGTACCAATTTACCCAAACGGGGCCCACAATTTGGCGTTTCATCTTATAGGGTTAGATTTCAGGAAGTGAAGGGTTTTACATTATTTCTCAACAATAAATAGGCCTTTGAGCCTCATTGTAAGATAGTTCAGAGGCATGTAGATGCCACATCTCTTCTCAAAGATAAGCTACCATCGTCCTAGTTGGTTTCTTTCCATTTCTATTTGTAACCATATTTCAGTATTTTACAATAATGAAATGAAGCATTATTTCTGCTACATCTCTGTGTTTATGGTTATCTCTGTAATTTGTTGCATTCCTATTTAAATCTGGATCACTTGTTGTCCAAGTACTAGAGAGCAGAGTGATCTATGTACATTTTGAAATGTGAGCCCAATAAATAATGTCGAAACTTTTGTAGCGCATAGACCATTGCCAGCCCTTCACGCTCTCTAGTGGAATCATTCTTTTTAGATTTTGATAGTTTCCTACTTACAAATGCTATTGGATGATCCATATCTCCTTCACCAGGTTGGGTCAATATTGCACCCAGCGTAATACATGAGGAATCTAAATGCACATAGAACTCTTTCTTCCAATCTGAAAATATTAAGATGGGTGCAGACACCATCTTGTCCTGTAACACATCAAGACTTTGTTGACACTCCTCATCCCAACAAAAAGTCACATCCTTCTTTAATATTTTATCCATCAGTGCAGTGTTCTAAGCATAAGACTTGATAAAATTCCTATAGTAGCCTATGTGGCCCACTATTGTGTGCTGCATGTAGCTGCTTAACATTTTTGGGATCTTCTAAATTCATAATCAGTGCTATCTTCGTAGGGTCCACCACCAATCCCTTCTTACATACTACATGGCCTGGAAAAATTCCAAAAGGAAAACAAAATATACATTTCTTCAAGTTCAGCATGATCTAGTATCTGCGACATTTATCTAGAATGAGGTGCAAACTTGCAACATGACACTTCACCAATCCGAACACAACCCTGTCATCAAAATATACCTCCAAGAATTTATGAGTTAACTCCTTAAATGTTGCGATTACTACACTAGAGAAGATCGAGGGTGCATTCTTCTGCCCGAATGGCATTACTATATACTAAAAGCAACCCACTCTGTTTTGAAGGTTGTCTTGTTGCGATCCTTCGACACGATCTTTATTTGATGGTATCTTGAGAATACATCAATGAACAAATAAGCCTCATGTCCTCCAACATTTTCTAAGACTTCATCTACAAATGGTGTTAGAAACGGATCATGCACACATGCGTGGTTCAACTTTCTCAGATGTATGCATATTATGATATCACCCTACTACTTCTTTTCCTGAACCACCATAGGGCTTACCCAATCAAATTCTTCAACTGGTTCAATAATTCGAGTCACCAGCATTGTGTCCAGTTCTTTTCCCACCTTTTCCTTATACTTCGGATCGAGCTAATAAGGTATCTACTTTACGGGCTTTGCGTCAACTATCAAAGTAATTGCCATTATGCCCAAATCTCCTACAATACCCTTCAAATACAAGAACTTCTTTGGGGTTATATCCTAGTATTTGCATACTAGTTCGACCACCTTATCAACTATATCTATGCTCCAATAGTCTCCTATCACCATGAACTTAGGATTCACATCCAATCCAATATTTACTTGTCGGGTTTTTAGTAGCTCTGTTACATCTGAATTCTCTATATTAGGTCCTTCAACCTCGCACTGGCCTTTATTTTCCAGAATATTAATATTCCATGGATCCTCCTCTTCTTCTTCAATCATCACATTATCACACTCTAGCACATGGCACAGTTGGGTATTCCAATCCGGCTGAGTCCATTCTACTGGTTCCTTGGCTAAAGATAGTGAATTTTACCTCCTGGAGTGCTTCATGAATGCACTCGAACCTGTCCTCAAACCTGAAGGTGAATAAGAAACTCTTGCATAGAATATCCCATTCAGTCGTTTCATGGCACATCTCTATTTCTAGGTAACAATTCATTGGGATAGTTTCTAAGGTATGGCAGAAAACATGTATCCACTTCGGTTGAGGTTCTTCACCCCAAGCTTTAGTCCACCACGCCATGTGTTCATGGCTCATCCTTCCCACTGTACTTCTCAGTCATCTGTGTGTTAGCATACCCAAACCTAAGCTTCATCAGCCACTTATATTCCTTCGAGTCAATGAAGCCATCATTATGTGTACCCCACCAATGCGCAAGTGTAGCGCGCAGTGCCAATTTAAGTTCCTGGAATCGATGTTCCTCGGGCACCTCCCTTTCAAACTCATCCAAAAATATATTAACATCATTTAATCCATCATAATGTTGAAACTTTCTTACCTCCGTAGATATGCATCGCGGCGATTTGGTCATCATATTGCAACACAGCATAGATGCTTCATGCAACTGATTCTGCGAGTGCTCGAGTTCTTCATCCGCATTTAAGGTACAAGAACTATCCCTATCCCACGTAATTCGGCCATCGGTCGTAGGATTCATCCAAACTTTGTCTCATTCCATGATCTTGTATATCTAGTCTAGATCATCATCATCCTCCATAAGGCCGCGAACAGGTTCAGTATAGCGCGCTCCTTCATCAGGGTCTAGTGGCACAATAACCATAAGAACTTTCCTCTCAAATGTCATCTTCTGCTTCTTTAGATTAATCACCGCATCCATGTTGAAGGCCCAATCAATTCCTAGTATGGCAGGGTAAATATTGTCGTCATCCACTGTTTCATTTACTTCAAAATCATCCAAAGTACTTACTCCTTTAATGTCTACCGTTACCCCATACAAGTGACCCATAGGAATAATATTCTGTTGATTGGCCATGCATAATTGAATAGGAGACCATTGTAGCATATGTCTTGCCATCCTTTCCCAGGTCTGTTTAGGAAGCACCTTCGCATCAAAACCCAAATCCAAGATGGCTTGGTCCATTTCATATTCTCCTATTTCTGCGGTCAGCCTCATCTCACACCCTGTCTTCTTTGTATGCTTACCTAGTTTCCTCATAGTGCATTATTCTGAAGGAATCTTAATCTTACCCATATAGTTTTCTATTAGCTCTTAGTACAAGTTAGTTTTGAAATCCCCATCTTCGAGGGTCAAATAGACACAGATGCCACCAATAAATGGTTAAATCTGCTAAATGGGTATTTTTCTGTTCATGAGTTTTCGAGCCGAGAAAAGATTGTTTTCGCTCTTCTCAAAGCATCCCCCCATGTCAAGGACTAGTGGGAAACCTACTTCGAGCATAAGAATGAAAGTACGGGCTCACTATTTTCAGCCACACCCACTTGGGATTCATTTCGGGATGTTGTCAAGGAGCAGCACTACCCTGCCAAATTCTATGAGGACAAATACATCAAATGGACCACACTACGGCAGGGACAAGACCAAGATGTGTTGGAGTTCACAAATATTTTTCACACCCTTCGTACATAGTTGAGTATCAACGATTCTAATCTACATCTAGTACTAAAATATTGTGGCTTCCTACACAGATACATCCAAGAAGAGATGGAGTTCCTCAACATCTCCTCGCTCGGCACTCCATACCGATATGCTGTCAAAATCGAGCAAAAGTTCAAATAGAAAAAGTGAGACTTCGGATCTACAAATCTGAAGACTAAAGGAAAAATCCAAGGTGGGGTGACCAAAGGCAACCCGTCAAAGCTATAAGAAAAGAACAACACCACAAAGTCAAAGAAGGACACAGGAAAGTGGTGTGAGTTCCACAAGATTCCCACTTCTAACACAAGTGAATGTCGGACCAAGAAGTTGCTAGTGGCCGAGTTGAAGGCTTCAGAATCAGATGCATGTTCCGACCCTGAGCCAAAACCCGACAAGGGGAATGGCAAAGGGAAGTAGATCATTGATGTGGATCCCAGTGCTACTATTGCCACTGCCAAGATCTAGAAGAATGAACTCGAAGATCCAGAGGAGGGGCAACGTCTTTTCCAGTCATAGATGTGGGTGAAGGGTTCGCCACTACAATTCATTGTCAACAATGGTAGCCAAAAGAACCTCATTTCATAGAGGTCATGAAGCCGTTGGACCTACTGACTACACCACACACGCAACTGTACAATATCGAGTGTCTTCATGAAGGACGAGATCTCTAAGTTCGCCAACAGTGTCACCTTCCCTACAGCATCAAGCCTTTCACAAATGAGGTATTGTGTGATGTTACACCTATAGATGTTTGTGATGTACTATTATACCAACCATACTTGTGGAGGCGACATGTTGTGTATGAGTCAAGGCCTTGTGCTGTTATTATTTCTTTGGATAGTTCATTATACATGATACCATAGGTAGCGCTACCTACTGCCACCTATTTGATCTCTACTAAGAAAGGCAACAAGCTCATCTCCCAAACTAGGAAATTCATTTTCTGTCTGATTCGCTCCCAAAGTGAGGGGAAGATCGTCACCACATACATGACCCCCAAGAAGGGTTCCTCCATGCAGCAGTAGCAACAACAAAGGAATATGGTCGTGATAGAACACAGGAACAACTTCTTGTCACCCACAGCGGTACCACACAAGCTTCAAGTGAACAACAAAGTCTGGTTGCATCTACAGAAAGAACGCCTTACAAGATCCCATGAGAAGCTCCAACCATGCCGACATGGTCCTTACACCATTACTAAGGCTATGGTAAATAATGGTTTGGAGCATAAAATTCCTCCATTCCTTTTCCTGCACCAAGTGTTCAATATGTACCGCCCTCAACCATTCTTCTCACCATTATTGGATACATCCAAGATTGCAGAACAGCTCACCAGGGACCAAGTTCAGCAGATGGAGGAACTCAACGCAATGGGGACCATTGCTTCCTAAGGGGGGAGGAATGATCCAGGTGGATTTTGGTGGCCACCCACCTATCCTACTTGGACCCCTGCAGCTATCTCTTTTAGCTTTTCAGTTTCCTTATTTGTTGCACAATTTACTATTTTTAGCAGTTTTTTGGGTGCTGAACTTCTGGAACCGTTTTGAGGTCATAAACGACGTTTTTTGGGAAATATGGGGGCAAAACATTGGTTCATGGACTGATGTTTCCCTTCCCAAAGTTGTAGTTCTTGGATATATATTTCTAACAAGCTATTGTATGTGTCAAACAGAGATCGTATGCCAAACTTACCACCTCAGGAAATTGATGTACCAATTTACCCAAACAGGGCCCACAATTTGGTGTTTCATCTTCTAGGGTTAGGCTTCTAGATGTGAAGGGTTTTCCATTGTTTCTCAACAATAAATAGGCCTTTAAGCATCATTGTAAGACAGTTCAGAGGCATGTAGCCATCACATCTTTTCTCAGAGATAAGCTACCATTGCCCTAGTTGGTTTCTTTACATTTTTGTTTGTAAGCATATTTCAGTATTTTACAATAATGAAATGAAGTATTATTTCCACTGCATCTTTGTGTTTATGGTTATCTCTATAATTTGTTGCATTCCTACTTAAATCTGGATCACTTCTTGTCCAAGTACTAGAGAGCGGAGTGATTTGTGTACATTTTGAAATGTGTACCTAATAAATAATATCGAAACTTTTGTAGCACATAGACCATCGCCAGCCCTTCGCGCTCTCTAGTGGAATCATTCTTTTTAGCTTTTGATAGTTTCCTACTTGCAAATGTTATTGGATGATCAATATCTAATTCACCAGGTTGGGTCAATATTGCACCCAACGTAATACATGAGGAATCTAAATGCACATAGAACTCTTTCTTCCAATTTGAAAATACTAAGATCAGTGCAGACACCATCTTGTCCAATAACACATCAAGACTTTGTTGACACTCCTCATCCCAACAAAAAGTCGCATCCTTCTTTAATATTTTATCCATCAGTGCAGTTTTACAAGCATAAGACTTAATAAAATTCTTATAGTAGCCTGTGTGGCCCACTGTTGCGCACTGCAAGCAGCTGCGTTAACATTCTGGGGATCTTCTAAATTCACAATCAATGCTATCTTCACAGGGTCCACCATCAATCCCTTCTTACATACTACATAGCCTAGCAAAATTCCAAAAGGCACACAAAATATACATTTCTTCAAGTTCAGCATGATCTGGTATCTTCAACATGTATCTAGCATGAGGCACAAACTTGCAACATGACGCTTCACCAATCCGAACACAACCCTATCATCAAAATATACCTCCAAGAATTTATGAATAAGCTCTTTAAACGTTGCGGTTACTACCCTAGAGAAGATCAAGGGTGTATTCTTCTGCCCTAATGGCATTACTGTATATCGAAAGCAAGCCACTCTGTTCTAAAGGTTGTCTTGTTGCAATCCTCCGACACGATCTTTATTTGATGTTATCTTGAGAATACATTAGTGAATGAATAAGCCTCATGTCCTCCAACATTTTCTAAGATTTCCTCTACAAATGGTGTTAGAAATGGATCATGCACACATGCATGGTTCATCTTTCTCAGATCTATGCATATTATGATATCACCCTACTACTTTTTTTCCTGAACCACCATAGGGCTTACCCAATTAGATTCTTCAACTGGTTCAATAATTCCAGCCGCCAGCATTTTGTCCAGTTCTTTGCGCACCTTTCCTTTATACTTAATATTGAGCCAATAAGGTATCTGCTTTATGGGCTTTGCGTCAAATTTCAAAGTAATTTTCATTATGCCCAAATCTCCTATAATACCCTTCAAATACAAGAACTTCTTTGTGAATATATACTAGTATTCGCACAGTAGTTTGGCCACCTTATTGACTGTATCTTCGCTCCAATAGTCTCCTATATTCATGAACTTAATATTCGCATCCGATCCAATATTTACTTGTTGGGTTTTCAGTAGCTCTGATACATCAGAATTCTCTATATTAGGTCCTTCAACCTCACACTGACCTTTAGTTTCTAGAATATTAATATTCCATGGCTCCTCCTGTTCTTCTTCAATCATCACATTATCACACTCTAGCACATGGCGCAATTGGGTATTCGAATCCAGCTGAGTCCATTCTACTAGTTCCTTAGGTGTTCTAAAGATAGTGAATTTTACCTCCTGGAGTGCTTCATCAGTGCACTCTAGCCCATCCTCAAACCTGAAGGTGAATAAGAAACTCTCGCGTAGAATATCCCATTCAGTCGTTTTGTGGCACATCTCTATTTCTAGGTACCAATTCATGGGGATAGTGTCTAAGGTATGGAAAAAAACATGTACCCACTTTGGTTGAGGCTCTTCACCCCAAGCTTTAGTCCACTGCGCCATGTGTTCACATGGGTCATCCTTCCAACTATACCTCTCTGTCATCCGTGTGTTAGCATACCCAAACCTAAGCTTCATCAGTCACTTATATTCCTTAAAGTCAATGAAGCCATCATTATGGGTACCCCACCAATGGGCAGGCGTAGTGCGCAGTGCCAATTTAAGTTCCTGGAATCGATGTTCCTTGGGCACCTCCCTTTTAAACTCATAAAAAAATATATTAACATCATTTAAGCCATCATAATGTCGAAACTTTCTTACCTCCATAGATATGTAGTGCGGCAATTTGGTCATCGTATTGCAGTGCAGCATAGATGCTTCATGCAACTGATTTTTCCAGTGCTTGAGTTCTTCATCCAAGTTTGAGGTACAGGAACTATCACTATCCCACATAATTTTTCCATCAACCATAGGATTAATCCAATCTTTGTCTCATTCCATGATCTTGTATATCTGGTCTAGATCATCATCATCCTCCATAAGGTCGCGAACAGGTTTAGTATAGCGCACTCCTTCAACAGGGTCTAGTGGCACAATAACCATAAAAATTTTCCTCTCAAATGTCATCTTCTGCTTCTTTAGATTAATCACCACATCCATGTTGAAGGCGCACTCAATTCCTAGTATGGCAGGGTAAATATTGTCATCATCCACTATTTCATTTACTTCAAAATCATCCAAAGCACTTACTCCTTTAATGTCTACTGTTACCCGATACAGGCGCCCCATAGGAATAAACTTCTGCTGATTGGCCATGCATAATTGAATAGGAGACCATTGTAGCATATGTCTCCCCATCCTTTCCCAGGTCTGTTTAGGAAGAACCTTTGCATCAGAACCCAAATCCAAGATGGCTTGGTCCATTTCATATTCTCCTATTTGTTCAGTCAGCCTCATCTCGCACCCTATCTTCTTCATATGCTTACCTAGTTTCCTCATAGCATGCTATTCTGAAGGAATATCAATCTTACACATATAATTTTCCATTAGCTCTTGGAGCCCTTCTACTTCGTTCTTATCATGAAACAACTTCATACAGGTCTTCAAGAAAGTTGCTAACAATGAGGGTTCTACAACTTGCGTTGCACTAGTTTCAGGTAGTTTCTCCTGGTTTCCTGAGGTGGAGGCCTCAACAAAGTTCTTCTTGGCTTCCATGAAGGTATTTTTAGCTCTGTTGAGGTCAAACCCGACTTCCTTTTCAATGGCCTTGCGCACCCATCCTTCAGTTTCCAATTTCCTTCCTTTATCTTCTCCTATGGAAATGCCACTTCATATCACTCTATTAACATTATGATTTTATTCGCGGGGCCCCGCCCTCATCATCTAGATATTATTCATAGATTGTTGGGTCTGCATATTCTTCTCTTGCATATTTGCTATAAGTATCGGGAAATCTTCTATCACATGGTTGAACTATCTGCAATATTCACAAGATGGATGTGTTGGGTTTGGATAGTTGCGCACAAAATGTCTAGCCTCACCATAGTTATAACAAATAACTTGTCCGTGAACTCTACCAGGCCCTCCTCCTCTTCATCTTCCATGGCATTGAAATCCTCCATGCGCTGCACCAGCGCTTGGATCCTGAGGTCACATTTTTGCTTGCATTTGATAGGTAGGGGTCCTATCCATCATTAATTCATAACTTTGACAATGGAGCTCATCATGATCTATAGATTTGCAAAAATTACAAAACAACTGCTCAGGGGTCTATACAAAATTATGTAGTAGGTGACAATTTTTTGTCACATGTTTTCCTATAACATGACAAATAACACACCACAATGCTGCTCCTGCACTCGGCCCAATGATATTCTCTAGCTTCAGGGGGATAGGCCCCCCCAATAAGATAATTTTGATAAACCAAACAATGTTCCTTATCTTGGTCATGGCCCTTGCATTTGAAGCACCAAACTTTTGCGTGAACTTTAGGCTGGGCTTCCTTTCCCTTCTTCAGGCTCTGGAACTCTAGGTGCAAACTTTCTAGTTGTGAGTGAATATGTTGTACTCCAATATTCATATCTTGTACTAGCAAGGCTTCCAACCTCATCGTGATCTCCACGGCTTCTGCTTGCGTTGCTATATTTTGCTATGATAATGGTAACCTTAGGTGAGGAAACAAGGAAGCAATGCACCAATCTTTGTGTTGTTCATTCAAGATGTTCATATTAGCCTGTTGGTTCAGGAATTTTATGGTTTGATCAAAATCCCATAAGGATTCATTTACCATTTATTGTATCTCCTTAAACTCTATAACAGATTGTGCCTGAGACTTAGGCTTCTTAAACTCAATGTTCAATGCTTGCTGAGTCTCTACCAATGTCGTGCCAGGTTTGTCTTGACAATACTTGATATACCAAGTTAGCACCCTATCCTGCAACATTGTGACCAGTTGTGCTTTCTTTAGATTATCATTAGTGATCTGCTATGCTATCCACATAAGGTTTGCAACAAAACAAAATTGTTTAGGGTCTTCACTCCCTCCCTCTTTAAAGATTGAAATTTTCATTGTGTTTGCCATGTTGAATGGTGGCGGTGGCTATGGAGGTGGAGGTGAAGGTGTAGGTGTATGTGGTGGAGGTGGAGGGGGAGGTGGAGGTGAAGGTGTAGGTGTATGCATTGGAGGTGGAGGTGGAGGTGGAGGTGGAGTGGATGAATGAGCTATTTGCAGGATACCTTGACTTACCAACTGTAGTACACTTCCTGGTGTGTCCAAAATAGTTCCTTCGTTGTCGCTTGAAGAGGATCCAAATGGAAGACTATATTTAGATCCCAATTCTCCATTCCTTTTGAAGGATTTTCTGCTTCGCATAGTCCCAAAAATCAAGGTAACGACATAACCCATTTTTCACAAAACATCTTAATCCAAGTTTTTAAATATTCTTAGTTACCTCATAGCCCCTTGAAGAGATTTTTCTCTGCATCACTATAGCTTATGGATGTATCAATCGCGAGCTTAGTGAATAATCCTCCTATGATACGATCAATCCAGTGACCAACAACCTACGTGATGTTATTTTCTAAAGCTTCCAAGCACCTTACCATCTCTAGAGTCCACACAATAGGGCCATCAAGTCTCCATGTACCCTGACTATCTGCCAATCTAGATAGCCACTCATGCAATTCACAAGGGAAGAAACAGAAAAGAAGAAAGAAGAAAAGAAAAAAATTTGGTTTCATTTGAGTATAGGTATCGATTCAACCACTATTCCTTTGATAACCGTGGACTTTTGTTCTCCTAAGCTACAAACACGTGCTTATTTCAATTGAGACACTTCTGAATTTCTTTCTTAGCAGGAAATAACTTGTTCAACATCACACATTCCTCAGATTGATCTAGGTCTTGGCAACAGAACCATTTGTTGGCTTGAGGGGGTATGACCCAAGTTTGGAGTTATTCACGCCAACTAACAAAACCCTAATTATTGGCCCTTTTGGAAACAACCTATGTAGCGCAGGTTACAGTCTCACCCAAGGTAGTATTAGGCAATGTTAGAACCAGGTTTCTGCATCTAGAGGCTTATGTGATGGTCTTCCTGAGGATCTTAAGATTCAAATCTACCTTCATCCATCCCTAACTCTTCTGATATATCAACTACTGTAAATCTATTTCAACAGCTTCCAACCTTTCGTGAAGGTCTTAAATTGTTATTTACATGCATAAAAGATATAGATCCACTACTTTTGCATAATAAAAAAAATGTTAATTCACATAATACATAACAAATCACAAAGATATACAAACTTAGCTAAAACAATAAACAAGGCACAGATGCAGAGATTCAACTTAAAACATACTTTTTGAAGTATAATCATTCAGATAAATATTTCTTATCCCTGCACACCCAGCTATAGGTGCCCACACACTCATATTCAAACTTACCATGGTCTCCATGCACTCAACTGGAGGAGTCTTCTCCTTTCGCCTAAGTATAGGAAACAAATCTTTCCTACTTGAGTGCCTTGCCCTTACAATGATTCTTCACAAAAAGTTATCTCTTAGACTCGCTATGACTCAACTATATATAGCCTTTTTATTACAATACCATGGCCTGTAGACAATGTGTGAGTCTCAAAACCATCGTATCACCTACCCACATAAGGGACTAATGCCCATTTGACTTTTAATTAGCTTTGTGCTCCTCTTCCACATTTCGTGGAGACTTTACATTCTTTAACAAAAACTATTACAAAAATTGGCTTAACTAATAAAAAATGACCCCAGAGACCCCATCTTGACAGGAGGATCATCAAATTGATTATGATATGAAATCAATATTTTAAAATTAGAAACATATCTTAATTTACTTAGGAGATTTCTCAAATTTTGAGGATAGATCTAGATTAGAAAATTTATCATCATTTTGTATCTCAAAGGTGGTTTTACAATCATTTCCATAATTGTTATCAAACCGTATCATTAATGGTCTGCCCCTAGAATCCATCTTCAAACATGTTTCAGTTTTACATTTAATGAACAATTTAAACCTTATAGAATTTAGTTCTATTATGGGATGTGGCTACACAAAACATCCATTCAGAGGACTAACTAGGAAAATTCAAATTACCATGCTTCATAATGTAGGATTATGGCAACACTTTCTCCTTTTATTGTGTGCTTGAGCTTTTATCATTATCTAAAACTGGAATTTTTCCAAAATACATTATATATGATCTTCCTTTGATTTTTTTTTAAATACATCCAGATTGATATCAAGGTTGTTGTGACATGTCTCTTTTGGACTTACATTGCTTTCCACAATGATGTCCATGTTGTTCTTGGATTCTCTATGAAGCTCAATTGTGCATTAACAAGCCAACATCTCTTTCCAATTTCTGGGATGCCTCCTCCATCTGTGTTTGCATCAACCTCCTGAAATTATGGCCTCAAAACTTCCTTTACAATAGTAGTAGTTTCATCCTCTTGAATAAGATCATGAGGACTACCCTCCATCAATGCTTCTTAGTCTAGATAAAAAGGCCTTCCTTCTATAGTGAATTTGACAAACGTTGATGGGTTTCTTCCAAGATATGTCCTTCATCTGGAACCATAAGTGCCTTCTCATTCAAACTACGAGTTTCATTATTTTTCTCTGTATTATCATCCATACAGCCTCACAACTCCCATTTTGATCTAGAACATTTTGAGGAATACTGTGGGGCTTCTCTTGTTGCTATCCTGAGATATTTTCTTCTTTATTCATGACATGTTATTGATGGTTTTAGAGTTATGGGTGAAATAAAAACCACATGAAACAAGCCCTAAATCTCACTTAGACCGATTTTCATCTAGGTTTATTATACCTCTGTTTATGGAACCTTGATAGAAGGAAAGATCGCAATCTAGTCAAAGCAATTTTACATCAATAAAGAAGCCTTAGTCCTAAATTATCAAAGGGTTGAAATTATTCATTTGATAAACAACAGAAATTATGGACCTTGAATTCAAATCTATGGAAAGAAATTCTACTCTATTTATGATATGATTCATTGCTCAATTGCTTGCAATCCCAATTTCACACAACATTCTACAACTCTTTCAGTGGAAAAATGAAGTGGGACTATGTGATATTCTTTCAAAAAAAAAAAAAACACAATTAACCATTTGCATCTTCCCATCGCAATGCAAGAGAACAATAATATAGTGTCCCATTTATACACAATGTTCTTTGTCTTTGTTACACTAACACATATCTTTATTTGCAATGGAAATCTATAGTTGGCATTTTCAATAGAACATTTGTGCATTCACAGTTCCATATGGGCGATACCATGCAATTAATGGATTGCATATCTATCTTTACATTCCCAAGAAAATAAAGAGACCCAAATATATGGTTGGAAGTCATTAATTGGCTATACTTGACCAAAATAAAAAGTTTTCCTCATCACTGTCCAGAAGGCATTTATAATGTATTTTGCAGTGAAAGACAGAGAGGTTTAAGGAATTTTCTAATGTAAGGTCAAAAATGTATGATATAGGTAAAATAACATGATACACGGGCCTTATAAAATATCCAAATTGTGGGACCATCATGTCCCTAGCTTGGAATGTTGCACACTCGTGAGAAACTACCCTCTCCTCTAATGTTCCTAATCCTTTTCTTGCTATTCCTTGACAACCTATCTTTCATTTCATACAATATATCCAGTTCTCCTTGCTGATAAAATCGATTAGAATCCTTTATTATTTTATATTCCTTACCTTCTTGGTCTTTATTAATTTCATTTGATTGCATGAGTAATAGTGGGCAGTTATATATCAAGCCAATATAATGCACTCCCAACTTTTTCATTAACCTCTTGTAGAGAGGTGTTCTATAGATGGTACTATGTAATTTTATCAGTGCATGGAGCTCTCTAATCTACAGGATGGAAGGAATGAATTTCCATCTTATTTGGAAAACCTATGTAGCTTCATCTCCTAATAGTCACAGCATATCCTCAAAATATAAAATGACTTTCTATTTCCTTTGCTTCCAAATTCGTTCCACCTATTGGTCTTCTGTCGAGATATTATGAGTTATAATGATGGTTTGATAGTTATGGTCCTCTACCCTAATCCATAGGGGAGAAATCAACTCTTTCCCCAATTTCATCTTCTCTTGTTTGCTCTCATTTCCTCATGACTTAGCCAAGAGGCCAAGGCCAAGAGTTGGACATACCCCACATTGGGGATAGATTCCCAAGAGGATGAGTATGGAAATATAAGGTTGTGGAGGTAGAATTCACACAAACTTCCTTTGTCATCCATACTACAACCCCAACAATATTTGATGAAATATCTAGGAGTTTGGACATGAAATTATCCTTACTAATCAAAATAAGAAATATAATACCTACATAATTTCTCTTATTAAAAAAGAGAATATGTCATTTTTGGTTGTTTGCAACTAGTTAGTTCCAGCGATAAGTTTTTCATGAATCACAAAGAAGTTTCCATATCTGAAATCTGAGTGTCCATAGCTACTATCACTCCTTTTGGTTGCTCTAATTGTTATTTGAGTTTCTTGTTTTCTTTTTCCAAGTTTTCCCTATAGTTTGTCACTTGAATCTTGAGGATCATTATATCCTCTTTAAGTCGGTCTATCTGATTTCTGAATTTTTTACTTCCTCTACTCCATATTCTATTATAGTCCTCTTTCAATTGTGGGCATGTCTTGGCCTCTTCTATTTCCAGCATGGCATTATTAGTGTAGTGTATGGTCCAACAACCTTTAGATTATCTTTTTGCTTTCACTTTTTTCCTTCTTCGTAGTGCAATTTTAATTTTTCCCTCTTCATATAGCTCTATTCATTCTACAAGATATTTTTTGCTCCTTTGAGCTTGGGTTTTCCTCTATATTTACTACAATTTGGGAAGATTCCTTGTATTGGGAGATAGACTTGGTCTTGGGCCTATGCTTCCTTTAAAATTGAGACTTGTACATAATTAGTCGTGTCCTTTTCTTGGGCTTAGGGTGTTTCCCCCATCTCCACTACTATGGATACAATCTCCTTTTCAGCTACGTAGTTTAATATTCTTCTTTTTTCCTTAGAATACCAAGGGATGGTGGCTACGTTTTCTTTTCCTTTCCTTATAGTTGTGAGCCCTATATCTTTTTAGGCTTCTTAGCTCACTGAGAATCCCTCTTTATCCATATATATGAACCCAATATATGGAATAGGATGTTTTGAGCTATGAAAGGCATCATAAACAAACAACTTAATAAACCCATGATCAAACAAAGACTCATGTTTCCCAACTTTCACCTTATCACTTGTCTCATTTAATGATTGTAAAAGGAAGTAAAAAATGTTTATTTTTTGAGATGGTTGTAATGCAATTAGTTTCTAAGTTGATAGTGTAGTCTCCACCGATATGAAAACACCACACTAACTCTCCCATCACAAGAGATATATTTCAATATGTGGTATGCAACATCATTCCAGGGAGATGGAAAACTCTTGCTTTTGAATCTATATTTATCCTCTATAAATTCCTTATTATTGAAGAAAAAAATTATTTTTTAGCAAGAGCGGCATCTTGCCTCTCCTCCTTATCCCATGGTAAGCCTTGAAGAATGCATGTGATTCTATCAATTGTCTCCTCATTGGTACAAATCGTGCATCCTCTCACCACAGTAACATAATCTTCTCCCTGTAGTTCTGTAATTTGAGTAAACTTCAAGGGCCACATCATCATCATCATAAACTCTTCTCAAAATACCCCAGCCATCGATTTCTCTAAAAAAAATTTACAACCATAATATTTTGATAAAATCTAACAACATTTGTGGGTTATCTTCCATTAAACCCTACCCGAATTCTATATAAGAACACATAGAAGGTTGTTTTTGAAATGAAAGGGGGTGATTCTATTGTTTTATCTTTGTTTTTCCTTCCATTTTAAACTTAATTTTAGTATACTTTACTTCTTTTTATGGAAATTCTTATAGGAAGGTTTCTAAATTGTGAACAATCAACATATGCATTCTAGAAACAATTATAGTAGAAGAATTCAAAAAATGAAAAGTCAAAGAAGAGGGAAAAGAAAACAAAATGACTTTCCATTGTTGTGGTTTTCTTCTATTGATCTTATTTCACTTCCTATTTGGATTTTCTTGTAGATCATTGCAATCTTACAGTCATTCATGTAGCTAATACTATAGAAAGAATTGTTCTTCTTGTAGCGAATTCCCGAGGATAAGTGAAATGGCATGTAGGCATGGTTGAGAAAGAAGGGTGGTGAAAATGAATTGGATCAACACCAAGAATATAATCATAACCTTTAGTCATGCCTTTTCTTTAGTTTTCCATTCACTTTACTTAATGATCTCTTTGGTTAAACTCTATTTTGTTCTCCTTTATCCTTGATTGGAGATATGGCATTGTGTCACCTTTTGGATGAATATTGTTGGTGTCTCATATGACTATGGTATCTCTACCATTACAAGAGAACATTCACATAATTTCCTCCTATCACTTCTTATGTATAAGAGATGAGCCCCACTTGACTCAAGCTAGAGTGTTGAGCTCTCCCTTTTTTTCCTTTTACATATAAAATTTTATGATAAAAAAAATTCCATACAGTTTTGACCCGTATGCAACTAAATGACATTAAATATTAGTAAAGGGAGGAATCAAAGTACAATAATACATAGAGGTGTTGGATAAGTGAATAATGGTGTAGTTTCTACTACTATAGAATGTTTCCTTTTATATGTCGAAATAGTTGCATGACTACTTCCAGCGGTTCCTATGGAGGTAAAAGGTACCATGTAGAAGTTGAGGTACTACAAAATTTCATTTTTTGTTGAGTATCTGTCCTCCCTATAGAATATAAAATTTAAATACTAAGGCTTGGCTATGAAAATTTCAATGACTTGTAGCTTTTCCTCAATATTGTAGCCTCCCTATAGAAATGAAAGGAATGTGCATATTTTTCTTGTTGGTGAGAATTTAAGTGGAAATTTTTCTTTACTGTATAGGGTTAATGAAATTTTATTAAAGTGAAAAAGGATGAAAATGGAATGAAAAGAAAATAGAATGATATGGAAATGGAAATGAAAACTAGTAATGATGAGATAGCTATGGTAATGTATGGAATGGAATGGTTTTGCTACAAAATGAAAATAAGCACTTTGGTGACCTTGCAATTTGTTTTTTTTTTTTATTTCTTTATACCTTTGTACTTTATACTAATGTGATTTATTCTTGTCTATTTCATTTTTGTCCCATGGCAAGCTCTTCAATTACCTTCTAATTTCTTAATAGTCAAGTTAGAAACTATGCATGTAATTATCAATCCCATGCTCATTTGGAACTTGTGAATTAGTAATGTAATCTATTAAAAGCTAAAGAAATTGTAGTATTAATTAATTAATTAATAATAGAGTGTTGGTGTTATTTTTTTCTTATGTATCTTAGTGTGTACTACAGATATTAGCTAAACTTTGTGCTTAGAATTCTAAGATCTATTTATTGGTCACATTTCAGGATATTTATTATTGATCATTGTAATTTGACATCTTGAATTAATTAATAACAAGAAAAAATCCCAATTAGTTTTCTAGGCCCCATAGCCAAAAGGATTCAAGCATGTAGCTTATTATTCACAATTGCATCATATATCCTCATTTTTTTTACTTTTGGCATGAAAATCATTCTTTTAGAGGTAGACTTTATGCTATCACAACAGATTTACATGGTTCACAAGGTGAGAAATCAATTTTTGGTGTAATTGTAGATTTTATGTTTGATAATTATAGGTCATTTATAGGATATAAATGTCTTCAAAGTTTCACTTCTAATTGATTATCTTATATGTAACTATTTTTCGTTGTGCCCACTTTTCTTAACCTTTATAATTGTTAGGTAGGAATCTGCAACTTTGATGTTATTTTTCTTGTTCACTAAAATATTTTCCAAGGCTTTACGAAGACTTATAGTTTATTGAAAGTTGTAGAATTTACAATCTATAAAGTTTCAAGGTCTAATTTTTTAAAGGATAATTCTTTAAAGCCTACTAGCTCAAGGGAAGAGCACCTTCTTTACAAGAAGGAGTTTGCTGGTTCGATTTTTTAATCATCACCAAAATATGAAATGGTGACGGTCAACAATTGTGACCTTATATATGCATTAATAGTGATGGCCATGAAAGTTCCATCACCATAAATTGTCATTGTTAATATGAAATGGTGATGGTCACTATATGTCATTATAATTATTACTCATTAAGGACCTTGAATGTCACCACAACACTTTGGTGGCGTTCAATTTTTGGTGATAGAGGCTCTTTTTACCATCACCAATGAGCTTGTGGAGACATTTTTCAACCCTCACCAAAATATGAAATGGTGATGGTCAACAAACGTCGCCACACATATGCATGAATAGTGATGACCATGAAAGGTCAATCACAATAAATCATTGTTGTTCATATGAAATAGTGATGGTAGCTATCCATCATTATAATCATTATTTGTGATGGACCTTGAATGTCACCACAACACCTATAATTTTGGTGATGCACCTTTGGTGACGTTCAATTTTTTGGTGATGGAGGCTAAGGTATATCACTATTGCTCATATGAAATGGTGACGGTCACTATCCATAATTATAAATCATTATTGATGATGGGCCTTGAATGTCACCACGACACCTATATTTTTGGCAATGCCACCTTTGGTGACATTCCGTTTTTGGTGATAGAGGCCCTTTTGACCATCACTGATGAGCTTATGGTGACATATTTTGAGCCTCACCAATGTCCTTTCTTCTTGTAGTGTATATCACCCAATATTCTTTGTATCTAATCTTATTGAAAACTATTGTTTTCATTGGTACACACTACGCTTCAGTTGATGATATTGTCATAATGGGATGCTTTCTAGCTTCCCATGAAACCCAAACTAAGATGAAAAACATATTTTGAAGTACTCTTCCTATCATATATGTTACCTACAAAATAATTTTTAGTAAATCAAACTAGAAGATCATAACACTAGTGCTAGAGTATAATATGGCATATTGCATTGTTGCATCAATATATCTAAGAATCTTTTTTCTTTCTTTCTAGTCTAAGTCTCTCAGGGACTTCATGAACTTGAATATCATATTGATGACATACATAATATCTAGTCTAGTGGTAGTAAGATACATAATACTACCAACCAATATGCTGAATAGAATTAGATATAATGTTGGATCATTTATCTACCTTGCTAAGCTTTGTTCTTATTGCAATTTAAGTTGGTGTTGGTTTTCAATTCATCATCTTAAACCTATTTATCACATCCATGGAATGCATTTCTTGAAACACAAAAGAAACTTAATCTAATTGAATGAATTCAATGCCAATGAATCATTTCAATAACCTAAAATCAATCATTTCAATCTCTTACTTCATAGATGATTTAAGCATGTCTACTTATAGATTCCCTATGAAGATCATATCATCAACATAAAAACAAATAATTGGAATTTGTCCTTGCTCATTCACCTCTATATACAATGTAGGCTTATTTCTTCTTATGTTGAATCTATTATTGATCAAATATCAACCAATGTTGTTATACCAAGCTCTGAGAGCTTGTTTTAGTCCATAAAGATATTTCTTCAACCCATGTATCTTATTTTCAGAACCTTTTATCGCATATCCTAGTGGTTGTCCCACATATACTTCTTCATAAAAAATTCATTCAATAATGTTAGTTTTACATCCATCTAATAAAATTTCTACCTTTTTTAAGTTGTTATGGCTAAGTATTAATGGTTTTGGATGTCGCTAACATACAAGGGGTCTCTCGGATGTGAAGTCCCAATTAGACCTCACACCATTTGGAGTAGGATCCCCATCCAGTTATTAGGCCTAGACACCATTGCAAGTGATCTTAGAGTTATGCCTTGGCTACAAAACACACAAAAGAGATCATACACATAACTTTGGGGTAGCAAGTATGTAAACTTTGTGAGACACCAAATGTAAAGTGTAAAGGAAGTTTACACAACAAGAAAATGAGAGATGAACCTCTAATAGAAACGTATTAGTGCTATCTTAAGAGACACACACGAGAGAAAATAGGAGAGAATCGTTGACTAACTTACAAATTCGTTCACAAGGTAACAATGATCATGTAAACACATAAAAAAACCCATTGAAAAAGAATCATATCTAAAGCAACAAAATATTTCATTCTCTTTACTTGCATAGTATAACCATATACTGCAAACATCTAAAGAATACTTTTACAACATTCACAATAAATGCATGAAAGAGTGTTAGCTCCAAGAGCTTCTGATAATTAAATGAAATAAGCAAGTACATTGTTACATTGATGAAACACTAGCCCCAATAGTGGAACATGAAGCTATCATTTTCTTCTCTAATGAATGATCTTATTCCCTATGCAACACTAGAGAAGTGAAGGCCAATTCTCCAAATTTCCAACCCCTTTTCTTGAGTTATCAGGGCTTATTTATAACAAATGATAATGACCCTTGAGATTCCTCATGACTCTCTAACTTCTACAACTTATGGACTTATATGTGACTCTTCATATTTCACATGGGTCTCTTGGAATTATTTTCCATTGAATTTCTTATTCATAAAAGGAAATTTATATACAAAATGGGGTTATATAAGACAAAGCTATAATAAGACAAAACTTCCTCATGTTGGAGGAAAAGACAAATCTATGGCTTGAGAGTGAAGCTCATTAGTGATGTAGCATTCCATGCTCTGAACTCTTCTTTAATAACTTTGATCCTCCGTGGTAGATCTACAACATATTGCATATGCACCTCAAGTGCATCCGATAATAAAGAGTTGGAGTTTCATTGTATACTACTCCACAAAATGGATAACTTCATGTGAATTTTGATTAGCCCAATTGCATATTGTATAATAGCATTCTTGGTCACCTCCAAGACTTATTGAATTTTTTATTTACTAATTTATTCAATGAACTCTTTTACCTCCCACATAACTACATCCTTACTCCTTACTTCTCCAAGTGAACCTACAAAAGGTAATTTATGTTTCCATGCCAAGGAGTCTAAGCTACTTTGTAGTCAAACATAAGCAACTATGGTGTTGGTCACATGTTCACCAAGGCAGTGGTAGTTCTGGGCATGTAGCCTCAGTTGTGCTCTACCCACCTTAGCTATTGTTATCACTCAGAAGTTTTCCCCAAAAGTTATCAAAAGAAGGAATAATTCGAGTAACCGCAAACCAATCTTTTAGACTTAGGTTCTAGCCAACCTAAGTCTAGAGAGGGCTCTGTCTTTATGATTTAACTTTGTTTTTTATTAGATTTTAGGCTAGTTCTTAGTGTTCATGAGGATTTTGATTTAGGATTGAAAGTTGGGTGGTCAGATTCTTAGAATAGATGGATATGGCTAGGTCCTCAAGCCATTGGGCTATGGAGTCAATCAAAGGATAACTTAACTAGACCAGATCATTAAAGGGAATGTTCACAAGGTAGGCTAGCAAAGAAAAAGGAAAATCTTTAGGTTTAATGGATGAGATGGTTCTAACCAAGGTGAAAGGGCAATGAAGAATCCTTAGACCAGGACCAGAATGAAAGAAAACATGTTATCATGAACAAAGGGAAACTAAGAATCCTTTGCTATAGACCAGGTGAGAAACTACAGAAGTAAGGGACCATTTAAGAATTCCCTAACTAAGATAGTTTAGTAGAAACCATTAAGAATGTAAACAGTCAAGACAGAGTGCATTAAAACAAGTTCTGAATTATCATTCCTAGTTTACCATTCAGATTTCATAGAAACACTTATGATTATTAAGAAACATAAGGAAAAACAATAATACAAGTGAGAGAATATTTATTTGATTTTTTCCTTTACACAAGAATCCTGAAAAATATCTGAGCTTTATTCCATGATCCAGCAAGCCAATCCAGTTTTGATACAATAGCACTTTGATTTTAGATAAAAGTCTATAGAAATGTCTTTGAATCCACACTGAATACTTCGAAATGTAAAGTATTTATACAAAAATATTACAAAATATCTCGTAATAGTTTGAGATTTAATTAAGGAAATAAAAATATCTTCAACCATGAAGATAGAGACAAATGAAAAATTGCATCATGTTGTCCATCATATTATGGTAGTGCTGGCTATTGCAGCTAAATTTTGAGCCTTTTAAGGTGGCCAATATTTGTACACTACAATCATATTTATCTTTAACCTTTTACTGATACTCTTTGACCTTGTTCACTTGTTTCATCTAGCTGCCTTCAGATTTGCTGTGGTAACTTATAGTAAATATGTCATTTTTTCCCACCATTCATCCTCAGGTAATTTTAATTTGAGCATTCTTCTATAGATTTCATTTGCTTCTGTGTATTTGGAAAATTTAGGCTTGGTGACAAACAGATGTTTCACCTCATGCTCTAGAAAAAACATATTCTCCAAAGTATCATACAATACTTTCCCTGTTGGCAAGGATTTGATACCTGAAGTGCTTGCTTGTTCCTTTGAAAACTTCCTTAATCTGTCAGTGTAGTCCAATTGGGTCATAAGTTTATCATGGATGACCAAAGGACTAGGAAGGCCTTTATTCCTCAAAATTTGGAACTCGGCCATGACTCTGTCGATGCCCACTTGCATGTTATGGCATTTTTCCTCTAGGTTAACCATAAGGTTTCTTTTGGAAAGAACATTTTTTACTTCTATGATGGCTTCACTTCTATCCTCTACACCAAGGTCATTAAGATCGTGTATGTTCTTTCTATTCAGGAAGTGGATGAGTCAACTAGCATCCTCAGGCTGGTCTCCTAAATCTTCCTTTACTTTTTGAATTTCTTCAGTGGCCACTTTTACCAATTCAATTTGCTCAAATATTACTTGAATTGATGGCCAAATATCATTGACAGAGTCAACAGTATTGGCCTAGAGCATCTCCTCGGTCTGTCCTAGTGGCTTTTGCAGAGTTAAATCTTTTTCTAGTACCTTAATCTTCTCACCCATCCTTAGGGATTTCTGTGTTTCTTCTCTCTATTGTATTTGGGAAAACTTATAGTTAGTTTCTAAGCTTGCAAATTTCACCTTTAAACTTTTGAGTTCTATTGCCTAGATTGACATATCCTCAATGGCTTTTACTAGCTCTACTATCTTTTCTGTTAAAGCACTTGCTGTTGTAGATTCAGTAGTGATGGGCAGTGTTGTGGAAGGTGGAGTTGTGGGTGCTAATGATGCTGCCAATGTTGAAAGAACTGTAGTAGAAATAGTGGGAATGGAAATCCTAGAAATGGTGGCCAAGTCACTTTCTTTGGACTGAATCAATGTTTCCAACTCTTTCTCTATTTCTTTCAGCTAGTCATTTAGCTTTAGGACCAAGTCCATAAGCTGTTCTTGCCCTCTTAGTGTCTCTAGGACTTCTACTATTTGTGGATGATGTAATGGTGGAAGCTTGAGTTGTTTCTTCAAACCAACTATGCCATCATTCTTCTTCTTTATCAGTCTTTTGGTGGCCTTTACATCTTTGGGATCATGTCCCAACTCAATGATTAAGTCCTCTAAGGACTTGCTTCTGGTGTCATTTGCCTATGAAGAGGCCTTCTCCAATTGTAACTGTGTTGATATACTATTTAGGGAGTTTTGCAATTGGTGAGTTGTGATGGCTTTCCTTTTCAAGGTGGAGTAGATCATCTCCCGAATCTGCTTGTGCAGCTCAATCTGGTCAATAGGATGTATGTCCTTTGCCAGTACTTTGAAATCTATCTTTTTGAAGTTTGTTGCTGTTCTTGGTTGCTGAGTGGCAGGTTTCACAAATGTCATCTACATTTTACCTTCTTTCACATCATAGGCTGACATAAGCCTTGTCTGATTTGTAGGTGCCATATTTAAGTATTGTGCATAAGTTTGGGCTTTTAGGCTCTCATTATTGGCCTTTATATCCTTGTACCTTTCTCTGATGTCTTGGTCCCTCTCAGCTACCATCATAAATGAGGACACTTCAACACTCTGCTACCTTTCCAACATCTGAGTGTGAGATGTGGAAGGTTCTAGTGTGCCCCTAGAGGGAGTGGCATGCCTGCTTCCTTCTCTTTCTATGATAGTGGCCCCAGCTGTTTCTTCTATGAATTCTTGTTCAGAGATGGGATTTAACCTTTGCCTTTTGACTAGGCTAGTTTCTGCATATGTCTATGTGGTTGCTTTGCTTGATGTAGTCTACTTGACCTCTTCCCTATTTATTTTGAGGCTTTTCTCCTCATTTAGAGGAGTTTGCAAGGTAGGGGGGGTACTCATGATGGGCTCTAGTATACTTGTTTGATTTAATTCCTCTGATAGGCCTGGCTATTCTGACTCTTCTTGCACCTATGATTCTTCTTCTATATGTGATTCACTTTGTGCCTATGATTCTTCTTGGATTTGGGATTCTCCTTGGAGTTGAGATTCTCCTAGCACCTACAGGAAAGAACCCTCATCAAGCCATTTCTCTAAATCAATTAGAGAGTTTTCAAACGAATCTTCAGTGCTATCCTTGTCCACTAAAGTATTCTCCACCCATTAGAATTGATTTGCATATTTCTCTATTTCATGGATTCAGTGGTGAATGTAGGGAGCCATCTTGTTTCCCTACCTTCTATTGCAGATGAAGTCACAAGGATCATATCTCCACATGAAACTCTATTTTAGTTTAAGTCTCTGAAGGATTTTCTCTTCTTCTTTTCCAGCTTCTCAGCTATTACACACAAAGGGGCCTAGTTGATCTTTGATTCTTAGGCAAAAGAAAATATAATGAAATCCCTATCAAACTTTGGAATAATCAAAACTGTTGTTTTTGTTAAGGCTAGCTTAATATCTTCCAATGACTTCTTAGCCTCAACTATCCATTTTATGGTCCAACCTTTCTTCAAAATGTTATTCAATGATCTAATTAATTCTTCTAATTTAGAAATAAATCTCCTAAGAAAGTTTATTTTTCTAGTCCCATAAGGCATTCACTAACTTCTTGTTCCATGTTTTCTTGTTGTCTTCTAACAGTTTTTTGATGATATTTACCAGACTTTTATTTAAGGACTCTAGTAGTCCATTTTATTGGGCGTAATAATTTGTGGAATGGGCCAAATTTATATGGTACTTATTACAGAAATCAATCATCCTCTTAGATTTGAAGGCTACTACATTGTTAGTGATGATCTTGGTTGGGCACCTAAATCTAGATAGGATGTTGGATTCAAGGAAGGTTATTATAATAGTGTCAGTGGCTTGCCTTGATGGTATGGCTTCTATCGATTTGGTAAAATAACCTATAGTAGTGAGGATCCATTTGTGTTGTGCAGAGGAAGGTGGGTGTATTTCACCAATGAAGTCAATACCCCATTGTTGAAAAGGTGCTTAAGCAGATATTGGTTTTAGGGGGAGGAGTAAAAGCTTTTTATTTCCTTCAAAAATTTGGCATTTATGACATGAGGTTACAAATTTATTTACATCAGAAAACAAAGTGGGCCAATAGAAACCGACTCTAAGAATCTTGTGAATAGTGGTTTTCCAGTAAAGATGTCCTCTACAGTCACCTACATGAAACTCTTGTAACAGCTTGTTAGAATCTTCTTTCAGTAAACAGTTAAGAATGATGCCTTCTTGATTCCTCCAAAACAAAGGATTGTCAATTATGTAAAATTTTAAAGATTTCGTTTTTAAAAACCTGGTTTTGTGCCTAGATAATTCAGGAGGAGCTTGTAAATTTTGTAAAACATATATGATTTTAGCATACCATGGTGATTCAATAAAAGCTTGGTTGATTGGTGGGGTCACCATATCCTCTCCATTATCCATTTCTACAATACAATTTATGTCTAAGGCCTGACAATTTGATTCAGCCATGAACTTGGAAAAACATTGGCCTTTGATTAACATAGTTGGCTTGATTTCTAGGTCATATTCTAATATAGCAGCAATCCATTTCCCTTTCTTTCCATCTGGACCATCCTGAGTTAAGATATCCTTGACTATTACATTGGGGACATAGGCTATTATATGAGAATATAAAATGTAAACTCTAAAATCTTTGATAGCTTTGACCAAAGCAAAATCTTGCTTTTCCATTATATTGTATTTTAAAGGGACATCTCTCTGGGCTTTGATAAAAAAGGCAATAGATTGTTCATAACCCTCATCATTTTTCTGCAGTAAGACTACATCAATTATGTGTTCTGAGGCAAAAGAAAATATAATGAAATCCCTATCAAACTTTGGACTAATCAAAACTAGTGTTTTTGTTAAGGCTAACTTAATATCTTCAAAGGACTTCTTAGCCTCAACTATCCATTTTATGGTCGAATCTTTCTTCAACATGTTATTCAATGATCTGATTAATTCTGCTAAGCTAGAAATAAATCTCCTAAGAAAGTTTATTTTTCCTAAAAGGGCTTGTAATTTCCTAATGCTCCTAGGATGTTGTATCTGTAAGATGGCTTCAATTCTTGAAGGATCTATTCAGATACCATATTTAGAGATTATGTGGCCTAACAGTTTACCCTCTTCTAACACAAATAAATATTTTTTAGGATTCAAAGAAATTCCATACTTCCTACATTTGATGAAGACTTGTCTTAGATGATCTAAGTGTTGTTTATCAGATTTTGAGAATACAATGATGTTGTCTAAGTATATTACTAGGAAGTCATGAATTTCTTTAGCAAAAGATATGTCCATAGCTCTTTGAAAGGTGGCCCCTGCATTTTTTAATCCAAAAGGCATATTCACATATATGAATGTGCCCTAAGGCGTAGTGAATGCGGTTTTAGCCTAGTCATCCGGGTGAACTAAAATCTAATTGTAACCAGAAAACCCATCCAATAATGAGATTCTGGTTGACCCTACTACCCTTTGTAATATATGATCCATTTTAGGGAGAGGGTAATTGTCTTTGAGTGAAACTTTATTGAGATTCCTGAGATCAACACACAATCTAATCTCACCAGTTTTCTTCCTTGTTGGCACCAAATTTGAAACCCAATCAAAGAATCTAATTGGTGCTATTATCTTGACTTCATACATTCTTCTGATTTCCTTTTCAATAGAAGGCAATAAAATAGGATTAATCCTCCTAAGCTTTTGTCTAAAAGGTTTTTGGTTTTCTTTTATGGGGATGGTGTGTTGTATTATGATGGTTTCATAGGACTTGAGGTCCTCATAACTCCAAGCAAAGACATCTTGGTTTCCTTTAATAGTTAAATGTATTTCACTTTTTTAGTAGGAGGTAAAGACTTCGAAGGTTTTATCAATTTTGGATTTTCCTCAGTACCTATATTACACTCCTCTATATCAGATTTTAAGGGTTCCATCTTTGGTTTTCTAGGGACATTGTTTGAATCAAACAAGTCTTCTAAAGGGGTTAATCCTTTGGGCAAAAAGTTGTCTTTGAGATTAATGATTTCAGAATCTTTGTTAATTATTTCTTCAACTTCAACTTGCTTTAGGTTTTGTACATCTGATTTTGTAGATTTAGTGGGATGGAACCTATCTATCTCTTCATCTTCTAATTTGTTAATTTCTATTTTATCTTTAAAATCAAGATCTAATGTTATGTCAGTATCTATGTTACTATTTACAAATTCCTCTTCCAAAGTTGAAAAATTGTTTATCTGTTGATCATTAGTGAATACTTGTCAGTTTTTTAAGTTATCTGGGATACCAAGTCTATGCCTAACCTCAGCAGTGTACTGATGGTTAGGTTGAAAGGGCAGATTACAAGTGCTGGCAAACATTGCTAAGCTATGAGCCTGCATATTATGTTTCCTTGGGATGACTGCAAGCTTAGTTTCTAGAAAAGTGTTTAATATTTCTACAACTGTTCCTCTATAAAAACTTAACCTAGGATCTTTGGTCATATATTCAACACTAATTTGTTTTATAACCAACTCAGAATCTCCCATAATAGAAACTCTTATAGCTCCTAACCTTCTAACCAATTTGGGACCTAAAAGAAGTGTTTCGTACTCAACCATGTTATTAGTGCATTTCAAATTCAGTCTATAAGCATGGCCCTCTGAGTAATCATTCTCTAAATTGTAAATCCATACTCCTGCTCATGCTCCTAATTTATTCACTGATCCATCAAATCAAGATGCCATAATATTTCATGTTCATAATTATTATTGTCTGTGGGGACAAAATTTTCATTGATTAAGGTATCTTGATCATCTTTTTTATCTGAAAGCTCTTGAGTTTGGACAATTTCATTTTGAACTGTAACTGCAATTTCTTTTGGTTCTGAAATAATCTTGTTTGAAGTAGTTTCTTGTGTTTGTTCAACATTGTACAGAATAAAAGAATCGATGTCAGAATGCATGGAATAGATAGGAAAGTTTTGAGGCCTAGCCTGGCTACTCACTACATATTTCATTAGGGTCTCTCTATACATGTTTTTAGGATGTTCAAAAATTGAAATTGTGGCATATGACATGTCAAGTTACAAAGATCCTTGGAGTTTAGCCCCCATGATCTAGACAATGACATGCCATATTTAGGTGGTATATCAACAACAACTATATCCATGAGAATGGTTTTAGTAGGATATTGTACTAACAAAACACACAAGTCTTTGATTAACCTTAGGAACTTTACTTGACTGGAATGAAATGAAAACAAGTCCTTGTAAGGCTTAGTGATTTCTAAGTTCAATTTTTCCATAACAGATTTAGGAATTAAATTGTGTGATACCCCAAAATCTAGCATTGCATTGTGTAAGATCTTATCATGAATGTTAAGGCTAATATAAAAGGGTGGTATCCCTCCTTCTAATGGTTTTCCATTAACATCAGGACCAAATATAAGCTCAAGCTAATCATCAAACAAGTTAACAAAGTCTTCATTCTCAACGAAGTTTAAGGATTTACTTATTGCAAATTTATAGGTTTCATTTTTAATCAGTTCTATTAAGGGAATTGTGATTTTCAGATTAGCCACCTTTGCTCCCAAATTGAAAGGAAAAGGGACTTTCTATGTTTGAGGGTTTGGAATTTTCATGGCAAGATTTGGAGTAGGTTGCTCTTCTTTTTCTGCATTTGAAGTCTTTTTCTGTAGATTTTCTAAGTGATGTTTGAAGATTTCTCCACTATCTCCTTGGAGGGGATTGAAGTGGATGGTTGATCACTAGGGGGTTGGTCATTGGTTGTATCTACAATGGTGGGACCAGAAGGGTTTTGATTTGGTCAAGAGAGGATTTGGAGATTTTTAGTAACTGGAGTTGTTTTGAATTTCTTAGGTTGATTTGATACTGCCTTCTTGTTTTGGTCAGGAGTATCAATGTTCTTTTTATTCCTCAAGTTGTACTGTTTATGCACTTTGAAGATAGCAGAACCATACCCTTTTTTATAATCGAATGATTCTCCAGATTAGGTCTGCAATTGCTAAAGCATATGTAATTCTTGATCATCTTGAGTCAAGAAGACAATTTCCTCTTCATCTAATCCCATTACGTTTATTTATGTATATTGTTCAAGACCTTCTGAATGGGATGTTTCAACATAGTTTTCTTGAAAAGGAGGCCTAATATTCTGATCACGTCCATTTTTTCCAGTATTTTGATTTTGATTCTTTCTAAAGTTTGGATTTCTCACTGGAGGTTCTTGTTGATTATCCCATTGAGGATTTCTTTCAATTTTTTCTATCCTATCCATCATTTTTTCCATTCCTTTGACCAGAAAATCTATTTTAAGGTCAAAGGGTGAGGCTTAATCATTCATGGGTCCTCTCCTTTCATTCCTAACCCTAGCTCTTTTTGCTAGCAAGTTAGCCCCTACACTAACTGCTACACTCTGCATGTCTTCTAATGTTGGAGGATTTCTCTCCCTAAGTTGGAATGCCATATCAGTATCAAACCCATCAAGAAAATTTATCAGAGCTAAGTCAGGTGGGGGTCTAACATTGATTGGTATTGCATTGTATATATTGTTAAATCTGGTACACTAATCCTAGACTGTTTCATTTGGTCCTCTCCCGATGCTCTCGTATTCTGAAAGAATCTGCAGAGGGTTCTTTTAATTTTCCCATCTATTTAAAAATTGTTGATAAAATACTTCTAAACTATATATGCTATTAGCAGGCAATGCTCTAAACCATTTCCTAACATTACCAACTAGAGTCTAAGGAAACAGTCTCATTTGAACATTTCCAACATCAATTTCATGTAATTCAAAGTAATCTGTCATCTTGTTTACATGTTGTTGTGTTGTACAAGGTCTTATGCCATCAAATTGGACAATTTTGTTTTGGTAGTCTGATGGCATGGCACCTAGTGGAGCAGGTAACATAAGGGGCGCATATCTATTTGCCATGGCTCTAAGTTGGGCAGGGCTAAGAAATGGAGTTGGGGTAGCAAGGGATAATACAGTAGTTGATGGAGAACTAGGAACACTGGGTGTTTGATGGGTAACTATATGTTGGTGGGGAAGTGAGGGTATGAATGGAGGTGAGGAATGAACTTCAAAGGTGGAGGGGAATAATGTTAAACTAAAGGAAGTTCAAACTGTTTCAGAAAGATCAAGGATTTTAACAATGGTAAGGGATGACTGAGGGGAATTTAAAATATACTCATCAATTGATAGGTTTGCCTTTTGGAATTCAAGATCTGCAATAAACTCTGGATCTAGAACTTTCTTGTCAAGTGCACTTTCAGACCTAGTTATAAATAAGGAAATGTCAAATGACTCATCAAAAGGGAGGTATTATAAAAACAACTACTCATCAGGACATGAATATGATTTGACTGAAGGTGTTGGACTTTCTGATTGAAGGTTTATAGTGAGTTCTCCTTGAAGCCAGATTTCAAGATTTTTCTAATTATTTTCTTTTTGTAAAATTTGTGTAAATAGCTTATAATAAACCCTTTAAGAGGCTTGAAATAAAGATTTGAAATTTCTCAATGGTTTATTATGATTGAAGATTTTATTCCCCAGTATGGTCGCCATTATGTTATCACTCAGAAGTTTTTCCTAGAAGTTATCAAAAGAAGGAATAATCCGAGCTAACCACAAAACAATCTTTTAGACTTAGGTTCCAGCCAACTTAAGTCTAGAGAGGGCTCTCTCTTTATGATTTAACTTTGTTTTTTATTATATTTTAGGTTAGTTCTTAGTGTTCATGAGGATTTTGATTTAGGATTGAAATTTGGGTGGTGGGATTCTTAGAACAGATGGATAGAGCTAGGTCTTCAAGCCATTGGGCTATGGAGTCAATCAAAGGATAGCTTAAATGGACCAGATCATTAAAGGGAATGTTCACAGGGCAAGCTAGCAAAGCAAAAGGAAAATCTTCAAGTTTAGTGGATGAGATGGTTTTAAGCAAGGTGAAAGGGAAATGAAGAATCCTTAGATCGAGATCAGAATGAAAGAAAACAGGTGATCATGAAAAAAGGGAAATTAAGAATCCTTTGCCATAGACTAGGGGGAGAAACTACGGAGGTAAGGGAGCATTTAAGAATTCCCTAACTAAGATAGTTTAGTAGAAAAAATTAAGAATGTAAATAATCAAGACATAATGCATTAAAGCAAGTTCTGAATTATCATTCCTAGTTTACCATTCAAATTTCATAGGAATACATATGATTATTAAGAAACATAAGGAAAAACAATAATGCACATGAGAGAATACTTATTTTATTTTCGCCTTACACAAGAATCCTGAAAAATATCTGAGCTTTATTTCATGATCCAGCAAGCCAATCCAGTTTTGATACAATAAAACTTTGCTTTTAGATAAAATTCTATAGAAATGTCTTTGCATCCACACTAAATACTTCGAAATGTGAAGTATTTATGCAAAAAATATTACAAAATATCTCATGACAGTTTGAGATTTAATTAAGGAAATAAAATATCTTCAAGCATGAAGATAGAGACAGATGGGAAACTGCATCATGTTGTCCCTCTTATTGTGATAGTGCTGGCTGTTGTAGTTGAATTTTGAGCCCTTTAAGCTGGCTGATATTTGTACGCTGGAATCATCTTTATCTTTAATCTTTTATTGATACTCTTTAACCCTGTTCACCTGTTTCATCTAGCTACCTTCAGATTTACTATGGTAACTTATAATAAATCTGTCATTTTTTCCTGCCATTCATCCTCAGGTAATTTTACTTTGAGCATTATTCTATAGATTTGATTTACTTTTGTGTATTTGGAAAAATTAGGCTTGGTTACAAACATATGTTTCACCTCTAGAAAAAACAGATTCTCCAAAGTATCATATAATACTTTCCCTGTTGGCAAGACTTTGATACCTAAAGTGCTTACATGTTCCTTGAACAACTTCCTTAATCTATTAGTGTAGTCCAATTGGGTCATAAAGCTATCATGGATGACCATAGGACTGGGAAGGTCTGTATCCCTCAAAATTTGAAACTTGGCCATGAATCTGTCAATGCCCACTTGCATGTTATGGCATTTTTCCTCTAGGTTAACCATAAGGTTTCTTTTGGAAAGAACCTTTTTGACTTCTATGATGGCTTCAGTTCTATCTTCTACACCATGCTCATTAAGCTCATGTTTGTTCTTGCTATTCAGGAAGTGGATGAGTTGATTAGCATCCTCAGGCTGGTCTCATAAATATTCCTTTACTTTTTGAATTGCTTGAGTGGCCACTTTTACCAATTCAATTTGCTCAAATATTACTTGAATTGATGGCCAAATATCATTTATAGAGTCAATGATATTGGCCCAGAGCATCTCCTTGGTATGTCCTAGTGGCTTTTGCAGAGTTAAATCTTTTTCTAGTACCTTGATCTTCTCACTCATCCTTAGGGCTTTCTGTGTTTCTTCTCTCTATTGTATTTGGCCAAGCTTACAATCAGTTTCTAAAATTTCCACTTTCTCCTTTAACCTTTTGATTTATGTTGTGTAGATTGACATATTCTCGATGGATTTTACCAGCTCTGCTGTCTTTTCCGTTGAAGCACCGACTGTTGTAAATTCAGTAGTGATAGGAAGTGTTGTAGTAGGTGGAGCTGTGTGTGCCAATGATGCTGCCAATGTTGAAGAAACTACAGTAGAAACAATGGGAATGGTATTCCTAGAAGTGGTGGCCATACCACTTTCTTTGGACTAAATCAATGTGTCCAACTCTTTCTCTGTTTCTTTCAACTGGTCATTTAGCTTTAGGACCATGTCCATAAGCTCTTCTTGTCCTTTTTGTGTCTCTAGGACTTTTGTTGTTTGTGGATGATGTAATGGTGGGATCTTGAGTTGTTTCTTCAAAGCAACTATGTCATCTTTCTTCTTCTTTATCATTATTTCAGTGGCCTTTACATCTTTTGGATCATGTCCCAACTCAATGATTAAGTCCTCTAAGGACTTGATTCTGGTGTCTTTTGCCTATGAAGAGGACTTCTCCAATTGGAATTGAGCTAATATATTATTCAGGGTGTTTTGAAATTGGTGAGTTGTGATGGATTTCCTTATCAAGGTGGAGTAGATCATCTCCCCTGTCTTCTTGTGTAGCTCAATCTGGTCAATATGATGTATGTCCTTTACCAATACTTCAAAATCTATCTTTTTGAAGTCTGTTGTTGTTCTTAGTTGCTGAGTGGTGGGTTTCACATATGTCATCTGAATCTTTCCTTCTTTCACGTCATAGGTTGACATAAGCCTTGTCTGATTTGTAGGTGCCATATTTAAGTACTGTGCATAAGATTGGGCTTTTAGCCTTTCATTCCTGGCTTTTATGTCCTTCTACCTTTCTTTGATGGCTTGGTCCCTATCAGTTGGCATCCTAAATGAGGACACTTCAACACTCTACTGCCTTTCCAACATCTGAGTGTGATATGTGCAAAGTTCTAGTGTGCCCCCAGAGGGAGTGGCATGACTGCTTCCTTCTCTTTCTGTGCTAGTCGCCCTAACCATTTCTTTTGTGAATTCTTGTTTAGAGATAGGATTTAACCTTTGCCTTTTGACTAGGCTGGTCTCTGCATATGTTTGTGTGGTTTCTTTTCCTGATGTAGTGACCTCTTCCATATTTCTTTTGAGTCTTTTCTCCTCATTTAGAGGAGTTTGCAAGGTAGGGGGAGTACTCATGATGTGATCTAGTATACCTGTTTGATTTATTTCCTCTAATACGCTTGGTTGTTCTGAATCTTCTTACACCTGGGATTCTTCTTCTATATGTGATTCACTTTGTGCTTGTGATTCTTCTTGGATTTGGGATTCTCCTTGGACTTGAGATTCTCTTGGCACCTACAGAAAATAACCCTCATCAAGCCATTTCTCTAGATCAATTAGAGCATTTTCAACTACAACTTCAGTGTTATCCCTGTCCACTAAAGTATTCTCCACCCATTCCAATTGATTTGCATAATTCTCTATTTCAGGGATTCTGTGGCAAATGTAGGGAGCCATCTTGTTTTTCTACCTTAAGTGGCAGATGAAGTCACAGGGATCATATCTCCACATGAAACTTTGTTTTAGTTTAAATCTCTGAAGTATTTTCTTTGCTTCTTTTCCAGATTCTCGGATATTACACACAAAGGGGCCTAGTTGATCTTTGATTTTGAGTTGGGCATTCTTTTTGGCTTTAACAAAATGCACCTCATATGAATTGATTATCTGTCTATAGTACTCCAAAGTAAACAACCTCATTGGGAGGTATCTAGGTTGTTTATATGGGGCCAACTCATAGCCATAGACCCTAATTTTAGTGCGATTTTGGTACAAATACCAATCTCCCACTTTGTGTTGTTTTGAAAGCTTGAAAGCTGTAGGATCCTCCTGATATATGAAATGATTCTTGGAGGAGGACATCCTATCAGCATGGTCACTACAGGATGTACAAAAAGATCTGTGAAGTTTGTGTATGGATATGGTGAGTCATAATTATGGATCAAAGGAGTCCAAAAAATCACTGACCTAGGATGACCTTTCGTATCGATATTTTGGAGAGTGAAGGGGAATTTGTCAGCTTGGTAATATAGAAAAAGGTGGCACAGAACCGAGGAATACTTGAATACTCTTTCATTACTAATTCTAAGGATTTTGTCATGCATCCTATCAACTATGTACTTGGCATAATCATACATGACAGGAGCGGGCTGTCCTGCAGTGAAAATGGACATGAAAGCTAAGATGATTTCGTCTATATATTCACTGGTAGTATAGCCTAAGATAATAGATATCATTGCTACAATGTCTTGGCCAAATTGAGAAAATATGGTATATACATATGGGGGAGGATCTTTTGGGATATGTTTTTGTTCTACAATAAAAGTTTGGAACACTTTAGCAAGCTTTCCAGTGGTTAGCTTGGGGAATCTATTTAGTAGGTCTCCAACTGAGATAGGGGTTAAATTTTGTCCTAAAGCTGCAGCATTTCATTTATTGATTTAGCAGTGATGGTGAAAAGTACAATCTGGACTAGGGACATCACTGCTCTTTGACTGGGAATGTAGTTTGCATGGCAATAATGGACAATCTCTAGAAAGATGTATACCTCAAGAAATTGATACTTGGGAAAATTGGACTCCCAAATACCTATTTTATTAGCATGGTTTAGGTATTGGTCTCTGTATCAGTAGTATAACTTGAGTGGGGATTCATGGAAAGAGGTGTCCCTGATTTGGAAATATTTATCAGCAAGAGGAAGGTAGTCCAGGTCCAGGTGAGGAGTGGTAATTGGTCTAACATCCATGGCAATTGGGGCAGCCATTCTTAGTTCTTGTGGATTTAAGAATGGGGAAGGTAAATTTTCATTTTTCTAGGGTAAGGTGAGTCAATTCTAGGTGGGGTTTATGTTACTAAAGTTCTTCTTTAATTTCAATTTAAGAAGACTTAATAACTAGCTCAAAAATAAACAAGGTTTTCAATGGATTATGGCATAAATACCTAGAATTTGAAGAACTGGGTCTGAACCGTGTAACTGGCAATTTTGAATGGTTGAAAAGGCTTCAATCAAGCTGAAAGACAATCTGGGAGCTTTTGGCATCTTCAGAGTGCAATTGTATGTGGGTTGACAGCTTGGATGTTCACAAAAGCGTGCATGGAAGTTTTTAGTTGAAATAACGATAAAAACAATGATTTGGGGCTTTTTTGGATTTATGCATGAAAAGTCAATTTGGCGGGTACGGGTGAACAGTGACCATTTGTCGCATAGTGGGGTGAACATTGGTTGTTTTGGTGGGTAGCAAGCTCGTGGTAAGTGGTTTACTTTGCACAACCTTTGGACGTTTGGTAGTATTGGGGGGAGGCCACCTGATTCCATTCATCGAGTGCCACGTCACCTTAGGGTCCCAGTCGAAAATAACCTATTTCAAGTGGGTATCGTTTGGATTTTGGGCCCTTCTGAAATCAACATGGGCCATCAGATGGGGAGGGGAGAGATCGTGTGGTGGTCAGGTGTGGGAGTTGTACGGAAGGTAATAGGGGGGCCCGATGGGCATTTAAGAGTGGTGGTTTTGGCTTAAATGAGAGATTAAGGCGGGGATTAAGGTATCGAGTGGGATTTAATTGGGTTTATTAACTAATTAATCGAGGATCGATTAGTTAGTGGGTCTGGGGAAGGAAACCTTAGTTTATATAATTAAACTAAGGTCGGATTAATTAATTGTTGCGGTAATTAATATATATAAGGGAAATGTGTTTTCACTAGGGATTTAATAAATACGATAATAATTTAGTCAAATGAGTGGAAGGGGTACCATGCCCTAGCCATATGATTTTCATGTTTTATTACTTTATGAAAAAACTTAGGATATAGTGTTTTTTGGGTTTTTAATATGAAAATGAGTTATGTGGGGGGGGGGAGATACTCTTCCTAGGTAAAAGTGATTTAACCTTAGGAAAGAATATTATTAGAAAAGATGAATGATCTGGGGGGGGAATGAATGCTTATGAGGGGATTTAGTACTTATAGCCTAAAATTCATTGAGCTGAGGCTCTAGTCCCTCCAAAAGTCAAAGAAATGCTCTGAGCCTCTTTGACTTAGGGTTTTTGAGTACTTTGATCTTTATTTTGGGAAATTAGTTAAGTAAAAGGTGAAATGAATGAGGGAAATTAATTAATTGACTTTCATATCCATCTGCATGCTTGAGTGCCCATTCACATTTGGAACTTAATGATGAAAAAGATAATACACGTGATTTTTTCTAGTCAATCATCAAAATTCTGCAACCTTTCTACTACTTACCCATCTACTCATCCTACCATTTTTACTTCTCTTTATTAGGGTGCATTTGAGCTAGAAAACACTTATCAAACATTTTTTCTTTTTCTTTACAATAGTAAACTAACTAAATCTAACCTGATTACATCCATGGGCTCGGATTAAATAGTTGAGCTCCTTTTATTTACTCTACCCATCTACTTATCTGCCAAGATTAAATAGTATGGTCAGATTTTATTCTATCTATAGACGTGCAATTTAAACATGAAATAGCCATGTTTAAACATTTTGACTATCATGGATTGTGGAAAATATTACAAACTGCACACAATCATTTATTTTGCATAAAAAGTAAAAAGTAGTGGCATTTTGACTTGCACACTTTCATGGTCTTTTCTTTTCTTGGGGTTCATATTTTTTCATCTTTTTTGACCTTTTTATTCTTTTTGTCCTTTGATTTTTCTTTTAGGACGTACCCTCTTTACATTTTGTGATTTTTTTGAATATGGAAAGCATTTGCAAAAATCAAAGGTATGTACATATTACAGGTTTAATCTCTGCCATTCAAAAATTATGACTCCTATTTGTATAGAGACCTAACAGCTACTAACCTCTCCTTCTTGACCAACCACTTAGGGACGTTAAGATATTTGATGTCCCAATCCTGCATCAGATGAATGGTTGTGCATGTAACCTTTAGAACCTTCAAGATTTCATGAGACCTTTTCTAAATTTTGACCAGGGTTACCATCACTTTGTGCAAGACAATTATCTCATTGTACAACCGCATCATGGTGTCTTCCATCATCTTAAATTATTCATGTATGGCCAATTGTAGCTTTGTTGTGTTGATACTAGTAGAAGGAAATTGTTGATTTTTTGTGATGAGATGGTCAACCTGCTATTTTGTGGCAGCTAAATCCTTTGGAAATTATTCATTCCAACTCAAGAGATATAGTGTGTTATCATGTTTTGTTAATGCAAACACCACATTTTTTTCAATTACTACTTGAGGATTCCTTCTGGTGTTGGATGTTATCACCCTTTTCATGGTTATGGAGACAACATGAATAGGGTCATTGGGAAAATACCTTCACCTCTCCTGCACAATTCTCTTATTTATCTGGTCGAAGGTAAATTTGGATATATCCATAATCTTGTCACCAAGTGGAGGAAAAATTCCCATCTCGCTAAATGGGAGATAGTTGCTAGGGAGAGGAGGTTCTGACTAAGTACGATGCTCATCTACAATTGGATTAATGTATTCATCCTCCTCTAGTTTCATTTCCATGTCATAGGCCATATGTTTTTCCTCCATTTTCTATGGGGCTTCTTTCTCCTATTTTTTCTCCATCTCCTCTTCCTGCAACGATTTTGTTGTTCCTTTTCTTCTACTATTTTCCTTTCCTCCTCTTCTTTCTTCTTTTGTAAGATTTCATCCTGTTGTTTCCTATGTAGCTCCTATGCATTTATTTTCCTTATTTCTTCCTTATTCTTCAACAAATCATCTTGCCTTTTCTTCTTTTATTCCTCTTTGTATTTTCACTCCTCCTTTTACTTATTTTCTTCCTCTAACCTATTCTTCTCCTCTTCCCTTTTCTTTTGCTTTTACTGTGCCTCTATTGCACCTTTCCATAGTGGATCAACCTTGAATTTTTTGTTTCTTACTACTACTAAATCAAGTTTTAGATTATTCTTTGATATTGTAGTGTCAACTTGGGAAGTCACTTCTTGTTGAATCCCCTCCATGTGTATATCTAATACATGTGGAACATGCGAGGATCTTGCCTCATTTCTTGGCCTATTCTTTCTCATTGCATTGTACTAGATTTTTATTTTCTCATATTCTGGAATGGTCATAGGAACATATGACCATGTGTATCATATCTTAGTACAATGTTACCTGTAAACATTTATGGAATCATATCTATGAAAACCCATTACTCCAAAACAAAGATTCCTAAGTTCTTCAATTTCATCTTCAGCCACCTTAAGGCTCTTAAGCTCATAGAGTTCAATCCATAAAGGAAAAGAGGGCCAATGAGACTTCCTCTTCCTTTTCATTTGCGTAAACAACAACAAATTGCTCAACTGATAGGAATCCTCCTATAAGATTACCTTATTGGTTACATACCTCGGCATAAGTTTAGGGGCATTCTAGCACCCAAAAACTCTAATGTATGTTTCCTATGGTGAAGCGAACTGATCTGCAACATCATAAATCTCTTCCTTCGCTTGATCTATCATGTAGTGAGGTTCTATTTCAAAGATATTATTTTACAAAATTGCAAATAAATTATCATTCATATTTGTGTATACTCCTCAAAAACTAACTTCTAACAATAGTTTGCAATGAAAATAGATATGAAAATCCTATTAAGGGGTCCATTTCAATTTCATTAATGTAAACTCATAACAGGCACATATTCCATCCATCAAATAAGAAGACATATAGAACCATTGTGATTGTTTTTGTAAAGTTATTCTGGCATGTTGTATATTAAGTTGCAATGTAATTCATGAGAGAGGATGTTAGCCTAGTTGAAGACTTTGCCTCTAAAAATAGCTAGGTTAGGTAAATACATCTAATTCTCCTCAAAGTATTTTGCATTCTTTCACCCATGCAATCTGCAACACATGAACATGAGATACTAATAGACCTTTTTCAAATATTTATTCCTATAAACAACACTTTTCCTTTGCAAGCTCTTGCCACCAAGACTTGAGGACTTCCTCAATATTCAAGTTTTCATGTAGAACCATGTATTAAAATATTTCTTGGGTGTTACCATCTTTTAATAGGAATGGAAATCATGTGGATGGTAGGTGGAAATCTCCTTTCCATTTGCATTGCTAAGAACTACATTCTTTCTATCCATATGTAACAATATCCATTCAATAGATTCTACACAAGGAAATACTCAGAATCTGCATGCCACTCTATGCATTTTGGACCTCCTAATGTTTATGTACACTTCCTTACCTTCAAAGTCTTCTAGGAATTCCTTTTTCATAAAGGAATATTTGATATCCCACAATGAGACATTCAAATATTTTTCAATGAAACATTATGTGTTTGATGGGATGGGAACAATTAGTTAGAACATTAAACTTCCTCCTCAGTACTATTCTCTGAAGTTTCTTTTGATGTAGCTTAGTGAGTGTTAGGAGGCATCTTCTTTGAAGAAGAAGAAAGACAAATATATTTTTTACCCATAACAGCTGCAAGTGGAAAATCACTCATGGTGAACAACAATTAGTTCCTTGAAATCCCCTAACTATCACATGTAAACTATGAAAATGACAATGTTTAAGGGAAGATCTAGGTAAGTTGGGAGAAAATTCCTATCCAAGCCAAGATAAGGTGGCTTGACTGGCTTGACCCAAGACCCTAGGGGAGTTTATCCCACAACACAATTTCAAAAGACCCCATTGTGAGCCTGCCTATGATCAAACAACTGTTGGTTAATTGTCCTGCCTCCATGGCTCTTTTAAGGAACATTGTATTATCTTCATTTGCTTGGTTTTGACACTTCGTCTTTAGTTTGTTTCTAGAGAAATCTCACCAATTCATCACTGCCCTATTATCTGTGAAAATCACTCCTCAATTGGCTAGCAAATCTGCTAGTTTATTGGCCTTTCTTCGCACATGTGCAAAACTAACAGTTCTTAGTATCTATAGATGACTTTGAATCCGTTGGAAGACTTGAATTAGCCTCCAGTTTGTAGAGTTTTTTTTTGGTTTTGTTTCCCAACTAATTCTTTTGACTGAGTTAATGACTAGCTCGGAGAAAGCTTCAATGATTGTATTTTGGCAATTTTCCTAAACTAGGAACTCAAGACATTGTTCCATGGCCATTAACTCCCCCATGTTGTTGGTGGCCTTTCCTAAGTGGCCGTGGAAGATAAACAGAATATCTCCCTTGTAATCCCTTAACACCCCTCCATGGCGTGCCTCACTCAGATTACCTTTGGAAGCCCCATTAATGTTGAATTTTAGAAAGCCCTTAGGGGTAGGATGCCAGAAGTCTAGTTTAGGATCTACAATAGAAACTTTCCTGACTAAACCTTGAGGAATGAGACCCTGCAACTGTAGCCTACAGAGAATCCTCCAGTCTATAGCAGAAGGGGGATTCAAGGGAAGATTTCGAATGATAGTGGTAACCATTTCCTTAATCTGTTTTAGGATCAAATCATAAATAAACTGGGAAGATTTCTTAACATTCTTGAAGATTCTATTATTCCTTTATTTCCAAACATTCCAAAGAATGATGCATGGTGTAAGAGCCCATGCTAAACCAAGAACTTCATTATCTGAAAAGTTCTTTTGCCATTTGGTGAGAGTATTGAAAAGAATTCCATTATTTCTGTCAGATTGTTGGAAGATAGCTGCAAAAGAATCCCATAATCTGGAGGTAAAAATGCAATTGTTGAGAAGGTATTCCATGGTCTCCTCTTGAACCTCACAGAGTTGGCATCTAGAAGGCCCTACGAAACCCCTTTTCCTAATATTATCCCAGGTCAGGATTTTCTCTTGTAGAACCAACCACAGAAAAAGTTTAATTTTCATCCAACCCTAACGCTTCCAAAGGTTTTGCGAAATCCTGTCAGGAGCATGAGAATCAAGTTCAAGGAGTATGAGTTTAGCTTCTTTGAGATTAAAGTTCCCCTCATTGTTTTTGCCCCATCTTAGCCGGTCATGCCCCCTTGAGACTAGAATTTTCCTTTGCTCTAAAATTTTCATTAGTCTTTTGGCCCGTTTTTAGAGGACTGTCATTTCGGAGATCCAATTTTCTCCATTTTCTCCATTTCCCTAATCTATCAGTTTGATCCCAAAAATCCTTTACCTCGGTGAGCTCCTTGGTATCTGTCTCTGCTTTGAGGTTCTCAAAGTCCTCCTGTAACAAAATAAGTTGTTTTTGCCATCTATCCTCCTAGAATAAGTCTAAGTCTCCCTCTCTAATTTCCAAGAAGCTATGGTCTTGAATAAAGCTTCTATTATCCCAGGCTATGTTCCAAATATGAGATCCTCTTATATTCTCATCCACCCTTATGCGGTCATTATCTAGCCAAGAACTTGCATATTTTTCTTTCCAAGTGATGGCCCATTGCGTTTTTGGTTCCTTTATCCATCGCCACCATAGTTTTGCCCCTAGAACCTTACAAAGAATCTCAGGATCATCCAATCCAAGACCCTTATGGTTCTTTGGTTTGCACATTTTTTCCCAGGCTACTAAGGCCCATTTCTTCTTTTCTTCCCCCTTGTCCCAAAGAAATTCTCTTTGAATGTTTCTCATTTGATGTAGAATTCCTTTAGGGTAGGGATAGATGAAAGCATAAAGATTGGGATTGATTGAAGCGCAACCTTTGTGAGGACCAACCTGCCAGCCAAGTTTAATGATTTGATTGTCCATTTCCTGGTCTTGTCTTGCAGCTTACTAATCTTTGGCTCCCAAATAATCTTGTGTAACGGTTTTGTATTTAATGGAACCCCCAGGTATTTCAAGGGGAGAGAGTCTCTTTAGAAGCCCAAAATTCTAGATATGTTCCTCTGAATAGCAATGTTAGTATTGAAGAAAAAAATCTTAGATTTGGAAATATTAGCTTCCATACCAGAGGCCAAGGAAAAGTCATTGAGGATTTTTTTGTAAGCAAGAACTTCTTTGACTGTGGGTATTCCCTGCAACATGGTATCATCCACAAATTGTTGATTAGTTAAGGCTTGTCCATTGTCGAAGAGTTGAATCGCCCTGATGTTAACAACTATTTTTGCATGCTTGATAGCCCTGCCCAATCCTTCCATCATGAGGATGAATAGAAAGGAAGAGAGAGGGTCACCCTGCCTATTACCCCTGGAAGGGGTAAAAGTTTCCGAAGGAGAGCCATTGACTAGAATTGAAAAACTAGTAGAAGTAATCAAAGCCAGGATCCATCTTACCCAATTGTGATCAAACCCAAAAGAAATAAGAAATTTCCTGATGTAGTTCCAATTCAATTTATCATAAGCTTTGTCTATTTCTAGTTGCATGATCATTCCAGCTTTTCTCTTACTAGTAAGAGAGTAAACTACTTCATGAGATTAGATGATGTTATTAAGAATTTTCCTTCCTTCCACATATCCAGATTGTTCCCACGAAACTAGTGAAGGCAAGAGGGGTTTGGGTCTATTTCCAACCACCTTTAATATTATCTTGTAAATCACATTGCATAGAGCTATAGGTTTGAACCTAACAGGGGTTTGAGCCAACTCCTATTTATGGATCAGGGCTATAAAAGAGGAGTTAAAAACTTTTAAAATGGTTCAATGCCTCTTGGAATCTTCCACTACCTGCATAATTTCCTGTTTGACAATATTCCAGCAAGCTTTGAAGAAATCGACATTGAAACCATCCTGGCTTAGCGCCTTACCATTTTGCATTTCTTTGAGAACCCCACTTACCTCCTCTTTGGTCACAGGCCTGTAAAGGTTAACATTATCCTCTCTGGAAACTAACTTGGGTATGTTCTTAGTGAAGTCTTAGATGTAGAGATATCTTTCATAATAGGTTTCCTGTGCTATGTTTCTAAAGTACTGGACTAGAACTACCTCTATATCTTCATAAGATTTGAGATTATTTCCTCTTTTATCCTTAATCAAAGAAATTCTGTTATATGCTCTATTTCTATGGTGGATTTGTGAAAAAATTCGGTATTACATTCACCTTATTTTAGCCATTGGACTCTAGATTTTTGTCTCCAAAATATTTCCTCTTGTTTGCATATATGCTCCCATTGTTGTTGATATTCGGTAGCTTGATCAATTCGGACTTTGTCATGGCCCTCTTTGATAAGGGTTTGGTTAAGTTCCTGCAGCCTACGTTCAATCATTTTTTCTCTTTAAAGATATTACCAAATTAATTCTTGTTCCAATATTTAAGCTAGAGCTTGATGTGTTTTAATCTTTTCTGTAGGAGGAACATTCTGGTTCCCTGAATGTTTAAATCCTCTGCCAACCAATTGGTTATGTTGTTGATGAAATCTGGGTGGGAAAGCTAGATATTCTCAAATCTAAAAGGTCTTTTTCTAGGGTTACCAATGCCCTAAACCTCCAGTTGTACCAGCCAGTGATCTGATTTGCCAAAGGGTAGCACTCGTGCTACCCTTTCCTTGTCGTTGAGCATAAGATCCTCTAAGATTATGAATCTGTCTAATTTGGAAGCTACTTGAGACTCTCCTACTCTTTTATTGTTCCAGGTGAAGATTCCGTTATTCATTTCAATATCCACCAGCTTCATCTTATCAATAAAGGTTTGAAAAACCGAAGAATCTTTGCCAAGAACTCTAGTTCCCCCTTTTTTTCCATGAGTGATTTAATCATGTTGAAGTCACCCCCTAAGATCCAGGGTATTCCTACATGTCTATTTCTGTGAGTTTCCAGAGAGTTTAGAATCCTAAGTTTTTCATCCATTCTTTGTGGCCATAGACATTTGTAACTAGGTAGGTTTCCTTTTCTCCTACTGGTTGAATTACTACAGATAAATAATCCCTAGATGCCTTCGCATCTATTAGGTCGATTTTTCCTGGATTCCAGAGAGTGAGAATACCTCCTACTGTATTCTCTACTTTGACTTCCAGAAACTCAAATCTATTAAGCCATTTATTGTGGATATCTCTTATCTTCTGAATGGAACACTTAGTTTCTTGTTTCATTCTATTACTCAGTAACCTTTGTTTCCTTCTACTACATAGACCCCTGATATTCCAAGAAGTGAACTTCATAATTAAAGATTAGTAAAGGAGTAACTGGATAGGTCTTTCATCTTACCTGAATCTATCATTAGCTTCCCACATTCCATCAACAGCTTGTTCTGCTTTTTTCTGCCCCTCCTCTTTCCTGGGATTCTGGGTGCTAGTCCTGCTGTATTTTTCTTTGTTGTCACTCCTTCGTTGCCTTGTCTATATTTGTGTTTTATTCTGTCCAACCCTATAGTTTGAGGCTTCCATAAAAACAACTATTGAACCCTATTTAACTCCTTTGTAGGTAGCAATTATAACCCTTCTTTGGTTCCTTGATTCAGGAAACCTTCTAAATCTAGGTTCTCTTTCTCAAGAATTTCCCGAGTTCATGGTCCTCCATGTCCATCTCACTTTGGGTCATTTCAAGATCCATCACATGTTCTGCGGTACTTAGCATAAATTCTTTTTTTTTGTTGTTTTCTTGTATTTGTTCACTTTCTTCTTCTTTCTCCTCCTCCACTGGGCTTCCTTCCTTAGCTTTAGCAATATCTATTGGACCTTCGTCTACTTCAAGGACTTGAAACATGTTATGGTTAACATGCTGCCATGTAGCTTTGCATATTCTTAGTCCTCTTTTGCCCCCTTTTCCTTTGTGTTCCACCTTGACGAAGCTTTCTAGATTCTTCGTTATATCAGCTTTGTTTTTGTTCTCTATCTTACTGAGAGGGCAGTCTCTGAACAGATGTCCATGCTCGTGACATTTGCGACATCTGAAAGGAATATGTTCATAATCTACCATTTGTATCCATTACTCATCAAAAACTTCCAAAATAACCTCATCCGGCAAAGCTTCAAAGAGAACCATCTCCACACATATTCTGGTGAAGGAAGTATACTTTCCCCTTCTAGTAGCGTCAGAAACTTTGACAAAACACCCTAACTTATTTCCTATGCCTAATAGAGATTCCGCTTGCCAGTAATGAAGAGGTAGAGAATAGAGCCTTACCCAAACTGGGACTGAAGTAAATGTTTCATGTTCTGGAACAAAGTTCATAATCCAAGGTCGCATATAGAGGCCTACTGCAGCATAAAAGTATGACCCTCCTTCAAACACTCTGTCCATATCTTCAATATTTTCAAATACTACAGTGAAAAATCCCTTGGACCCAAGATGTAGGTCAATGCTACCTTTGGGTTTCTAGTGGTATTTTATCCACGTTTGTAATGCTTTTTAAGTGGGCCATAACCCCATGAATTTACAAATGATTGCATATGTTTGCATATGATCCCTGTGCACCTGCAACGCTGGATCATTTTAAATGACTCTTGGAGTTACTGTTGCCTTGGGTTTGCATGGTCCCATGTGTCCTTTGTCTTTATTGGTTTGTTCCTTGATTTCTTCCTCATTTTCCAATATATCATTGTGCTCCCTTGACTTAGTTCCCTCCTGCTCTTCTTCATTGCTTCTATCCTTTCCATCTGAAGGCTCTTTGTCATTTTCCATTGGTTTTTTCCCCTGTTAGCCACAACCTGCTTGTAGAAGGGAGTGGAGCTCCCTCCTATGCGTCCTTTCATGACTGACTACCTCTGTGACAATTCAAAACCCTGGTTGTCTTCCTACTTCGTTCTCGCCCTCCGCCCACTCCCGTCGCCCTTCCCTACAAATTCCAAGGTTGAATTTCTCATTATCATCAAAATGTCAAATACAACATTGTAAATAGCAGTCACAATGTTTCAACTCAAATTGCCTCTAAGCTACATCAAAAAATTGAATCCTAATGAGTTTCTTGGCTCTCTTATTTATAAAAACTAAAGCTACCAACAGATTCCTAAAAAATAGGGAGGCTTGGCTCCCTCACTCAAGAATAACTTGTCTTTCATTGTCACTCGTCCGGTTGCTAATGAACTCAGCATTCTTGGTTACTAGTAACTCTAAGCTGATGAGATATGGTGGAGGAATCTTTGAATTATTTCAGGGGTAAAGGAGGGAGGCCAATATCGTAAAATCTCTCTTGGTTTTCCACCTCAAGTTCCTTCACTTAAATTAGCCCAAAAATGCTCCAATTATTGTATTTAATACATATTATGCCACGTGATATAGCAACTCACCTATACCCTTCTCACTAAGCAAAATATAACAAAATATGTAAATAAATGTGAGAAAAGTCAAATTTAATAAGTTGGAGAGTGGCGTTGTGAGCCATATAGTTTACCTATTGATGAGCCTCATCAAGAACCATGTCTAATTTTTTTAGCATTCCTTTATTATTTCCCACTACACATTTATAATCCCTTGAGCTACCATTATCTATTAGATTTTGTGTGCCTTCCACAAACCTTACTTGTTTCCCTCAATATTATATTTTTAGGACCATTTTTAGTATGAACTATTTTGGAGATTTTTTGTAAACTCTATTATGAAATATGGCCTATGGAAATCTCGTTATCCAACTTCAATTTTCACAACACAACTTTTAGAGCCTTAACTTATTGAGATTTTCTTCCCTCCACATTCAAGGATCATTTTTTACTGTTGCTATAAGAACTATGTCACATTATAAAAGTATGTTTTATCTTCGTTATATGTTTTCCTTTATGACCTTGCTAATGCACCTCTAGATTGTAGTTATCAGAACACATTTGTTCCTCTCCCTTTTATTAGGCTATCACAGTCTAGACTTGTTTCATAAAAGTTTCCTCATATTCTAAGACATCTAAATGATGAAACAACACATTCTCTTTGACAAGTCATTTTGTTGTTAAATCTTCTTGTTATGTATAACAGAGTATAGGGTGTCTCACTCTTTCCATCCCTATCAATTTTTCTTAACATTTGTATTTTATACATCAGATTGGATATTGGCATGTTTTTTTTTTTTTCCATAAGAATATACATCTTAGTCCCAATTTTAGTTTCTCTCTATTACCACTCCTTTTCATAAGTCTTCAGAATATATGAATATATAAAAGGTAAAATTTATCTTCCAAGACTTAAGATGGCATTTTTGGTTGATGAGTTTTGAGCATCAAATAGCCTCCTGGTGCACACGAGATCTTATTCTTCTTCTTTTATCACAACTTATTTTTTCTTTTAAGTTTGTGAGACATGGGGTCTAGGTGTAACTTTGAACTTGGTAGGTCTCCAAATTCACTCCATGACTTGGGAGGCTTGCCTTGGTCATGTGTACTGCAAGGCATGCTATAAATCATCTCCTCTACTACCAGGTGAATCTTAAAATCTTGTTAGTTATTTCTGCATGCCTTGAATGGAGGCTAATTCTAACGTGTACCTACATATCTTCCAATTATATCTTTAAAACATGGATCATTTCATTTTGGAGGTATATTTTCTATTATTTCATGTAAATTGTCTCTCCTTGGAATCTGCATCCATAATGCTTCTTTCTGGATAAAATCTGTGAACAATGTGTTGGATTCTACTTCTATCCAGATGTCTTATTCCTCTTCCATTTTTTTTCTCTATAGATGTATTATTTCCTTATCATTCAACACACACCTTTCCTCCCCTCTTCTAGAGCTTCTATTGTATCGAAAAATTATTTCTTCCCTTAATTGCCAGTTGAGACATTTTTAATGTTTAGTAATACTTCTCCATTTGAGTTGAATTTCTTTACCAGGCTTCTTGTTCCTCCACCCAGTTATTGATATCTTGATTATTCAAATTCACTTCATCAATCACAACCGTTTTTCTTATTCCATCCTCTCTTGTCACTTCCTAAGTGTCATTTACGAGTGCCAAGTAATTCCCTTTAAGTTTGTCATTTTGGTTTGAGTATGTTTTTCTTTTGATTTTTTATTGTTCTCTGTTTTATGCATTTATCTTCCTCATCCATTCTACTTTCTAAATTTAACACCAAAAACTTTTAAATTGTTCATTTGGATCTGAGTTTCTTTTCATGTTTGACTATTCTCTATTTTATGCTTTTATTTTCCTCCTCCATTTCACTTTCTATTTTAGCTCCTAGTTTTTGGACCTTCTCTACACATTTGATCTGTAAATAGAAGGTCTATGGCCTATCCTTTAACAAGAAATGATACTCCACGGAATGAAATTAAAATTAGGTGTTTACAATTAAAAGTAGGTTGAGAATATGCTCAACTGCTATATATTAAAGTTGCAATTCCTTCATGTCTAATATCCAACCTTGGCATTTGAGATTGAAGAGGATGTGATGGCACCTATAATTCATTTTTATCCATAAATCATCTCTGTGACTTTGGGTATTTCCTCAAAATCATCTTCCTATCAACCTCAAAATATGGTATGTGTTTGGATTCTATGTTCTTGAGCTGCCCACAAGTATAATTTCATGGGAAGAATGCAACCAAATTTTTTTGAATATAGTGATTCTTAGAATATCCTAAATCCCATGAGATTAGAAAGTAACCATTCATGTTTATGCATCATCGTAGAAAATTCTTAGCACCTAATAAAAATGTTGGGTAACAACTGGCTCAAGTTGGGCATGGGTGCTCTTCTTAGGAGCATGTTGTGCTTTACAAACAACCCCCCATTTCATGTTATTTTTATTTCATAAAAACATTAAAATATGAAATGGGTCCCTTTAAAATAAAATTGATATCAAAACTTTTACTTAACGAAAGTCCGATAATCAAAGGAAAACCCTTTTAAAGCAATATCCATTTAAAAAAGAAATAAAGCAAATATTTGGTAATTGCGATAAAGCGATCGCAAGATCACATATCGCATTGACATGAGGGACACAAAATAATGACACAAGGCTCTCTGTCGATGCGATATAATATTCGGCGATCGGCGATCGACGATACCCAATACACCACCAAAGCACCCCATATCAAAGCCCCTATGCGATAAGCTATCGGCAATCAGCAATCGGCAGTTCCCCTTTGTTTTATTCACATTGCATATATGCCTTTCGCCGATGCGATATCACAATCGGCGATCGGCGGGCCCCCTTGTTCAAAACTTAATGCACATATGCCTTTCGCCGATGCGATTTCGCAATCGGCGATCGGCGATACTCAAGGCATTGTTAAGCCAGTCTTGTTATACCCCCGATGCGATGCGATAAGGCATGGTTTTCAATAGAAAGCCGTTAAAGTGATTGGAAAGCTCAATTTACTGTTATTTAAGGCATAATCACTCCCGCTCGGCCGCCAATATGTCCATTGCATGCTTAAAGAGATCTTTCGACCAAATATTGATATAACGGGCATTTATAAGGTGGCAGGCTCTATACTGTCATTTAATAGATTCATGTCCTAAGATCTGCCCATAGATCGTCTCCGCGCCTGTTTTAAAAAAGCAAAATATATCAGTTCTTATCTATTCATTTGCTATTAATTGTGAGTTTTATCGCTATCTTTGTGTTACGCCAAATTGCCTCTCTGTGCAGAATTCAGTCTTAGACAGGAGTTCGGGCATGATGGGCAAGAAGTCAAAGAAAATCACAGGTTCTTCTAATCCACCTGTTGTCGGACAAGCCGCAGCAAACAACAAAAAGGGCCTAATATCCGACACAACATGCGCAGGCCTCACCAGAGTCACTTGGCAAGGAACTTATGACTTAATTGAGGCCGAAAAACCAACGCAGACGATAGAAGAAGCTACCGCGGATTCATTGAAGAAGTCGGACTGCACTCTCAAAGATTTGGCCGATTCTTTCCTCCATAGGATAGCAGCAAGGGAGCAAATTCTCCCATATACAGATGTTGTGCGATGGGCCATTGAAGAAATCCCCATCACAGACAGAACTTTCAGCACAAGGGATGGAAGGATTTTTGGGTCATTTAAGCCAGAAGATCTGAGGCAAATGTATCATTTGCGTAAGCCAGAGAATATATACAATAGCGCCTTTTTGGAGAGGTTTGCAAGCGAGAACGAGATTGAGTCCAAACCTATCAAGGACTGGAGGCAAAATCCAAATAAACACAAGCACGAATCCTCTGGTAAGTACTCAGTCGACTCTTTGGCTTCTCCTTATTGCTATGCCGGTATAATGATGTGTAGATTGTCGGGTTTACACAACTCTGCCATTTTTACCATTGAGATGGTTCCTCTTATGGAGGCGGCAGTGAACAACATGATTATGGATTGGGCTACTATCCTTTCGAATAAGCTAGCAGTAGCTGTTAGTGACTTTAGGAATAAAACTAGAGTCATTGAGAAGAAAATTCCCCCATTCTGCTATAGTGCATATATCCTAGATACCTTGTGTTTCAATTCTGAATTCCCTATTCTTGGCTGGAGGTGGACTGTACAGGACCCCTCGCTCATTCATATTTATCATCGCAAGATGTGGAAGTCATCCTATAAAAACCACTTGTATCAGATTTGTAATGGTTTCATGGTTCCCGTTTATTACTCAATTTTTGATAAACCCATTTCAAGGATCTCCTACCTAGCCTCTTTTGACTTCCCAGCAATGGCTAATTGGTTTGGTGAAGAGCATTTTACTTATATTAGAGTCTTTGGCAGCCAAGCCAATCCTCATGTCCTCCC
>APFE031547062.1:261139-287122 GCA_000404065.3 Pinus taeda
GAGGGGTGTACAAAACTTCCTGGGGTATACATCCCGCTGAAACAAAGACCTCTGAACAATCATGCTCCACACACAACAGCCTCCTCCATCTGTGTCTGCATCAACCTCCTAAAATTCTAGCCTCGGAACTTCCTTTACAATAGCAATAGTTTCAGCCTCTTTAATAATATCATGAGGAATGCCCTCCATCAATGCTTCCTGGTCTAGATAACAAGGTCGTCCTTCTATAGGGCATTTGGAAAATGTTGATGGGTTTCTTCCAATATATGTCCTTCATCTGGAACCATAATTGCCTTCTCATACGAACTACTAGTTTCATTATTTTTATCTGTATTATCATCCCTAGAACCTCACAAATCCCATTTTGATCTAGAACATTTTGAGGAATATCATGGGGCTTCTCTTGTTGTTGTCCTGAGATATTTTCTTCTTTATTCCTAAGATGTTGCAAGTGGTATCAAAGCTATGGATGAAATAGAAACCTCATGAAACAATCCCTAAATATAACTTAGACCTATTTTCATCTATGTTGGTTATACCTCTGTTTATGGAACCTTGATAGAAGGAAAGACCACAATCTAGTCAAAACAATTTTACATTAATGAAGAAGACCTATTCCTAAATTAGCAGAGGGCCAAAATTGTCCAGTTGATAAACAACATAAATTCTGGGCTGGTAGAATGAAAACCTATGGAAGGAAAGACTACTATGTTTATGATATGCTTCATTTCTCAACTGCTTGCAATCCCAATTTCACACAAAATTCTACAACTCTTTCGGTGGAAAAATCAAGTGGGACTATGTGGTATTCTTTCAGATAAAAAACTCGATTAATCATCTACATCTTCCCATCACAATTCAAGTAAACAATAATATAGTGTCTGATTTATACACAATACTTTTTTTCTTTGTTACACCAACACATATATTTATTTGCAACAAAAATCTATAGCTGGCGCTTTCAATGAAACATATGTGCATGCATAATTCAATATTGGTGATACCATGCAATTAATGGATTGCATATCTATATTTACATTCCCAAGAAAATAAAAAGACCCAAATATATGGTTGCAAGTCATTAATTGGTTGGAATAGAGAAAAAAAAAATCTGCCTCATCACTGTCCAGAATGCATTTATAATGCATTTTGCAGTGAAACATAGAGATGTTTACGTAATTTTCTAATGTAAGGTCAAAAATGTGTGATATGGGTAAAATATCATGATACATGGGCCTTATAAAATATCCAATGTGTGGGACCATCATGCCCCTAGCTTGGAATTTTGCGCACTCTTGCGCAACTACCGTCTCCTCTAATGTTCCTAATCCTTGTCTTGCTATTCCTTGACAACCTATCTTGCATTTCATCCAATATATTTGGTTCTCCTTACTAATAAAATCTATTAGAATCCTTTATTATTTTATAGTCCTTTCCTTCTTGGTCTTTATTAATTTCATTTGACAGTATGAGTAATAGTGGGGGGTTATATCTCAAGCCAATATAATGCACTCCCAAATTTTTCATTAACCTCTTGTAGAGCGGTGTTCTAGAGATGGTACTATGTAATTTAATTGGTGAATGGAGCTCTCTAATCTACAGGCTCTAAGGAATGTCTTGTAATATTATTTGGAAACCCTATGTAGCTTCATCTCCTAATAGTCACAACATATCCTCAAAGTGTAAAATTACTTTCTATTTCCTTTGCTTCCAAATTTTTCCCACCTATTGGTCTTCTATCAAGATATTATGTGTTGTAATGATGGTTTGATGGTTAGGGTCCTCTACCCTAATCCATAGGGGAGAATTCAACTCTTTTCTCGATTTCATCTTCTCTTGTTTGCTCTCATTTCCTCATGCCTTAGCCAAGAGGCCAAGGCCAGGAGTTTGACATATCCCACATTAGGGTTAGCATCCCAAGAGGGTCAGTATGAAAATACAAGGTTGTGGAGGTAGAATTCACACAAACTTCCTTTGTTATCCATACTACAACCCCAACAGTATGTGATGAAATCTGGGATTTTGGACATGAAATCCTCCTTACTAGTCAAAACGATAAATATAATACCTACATCATTTCTCTTTCATAAAATTAGAATATGTGCTTGTTGGTTGTTTGCAACTAGTTAGCTTCAACGACAAGTTTTCCATGACTCCCAAAGAAGTTTCCATATCTGAAATCTAAGTGTCTATAACTACTATCACTCCTCTTGGTTGCTCTAATTGTTATTTGAGTTTCCTGTTTTCTTTTTCCAAGTTTTCCTTATTATTTGTCACTTGAATATTGAGGTTCATCATATCCTCTCTAAGTTGGTCTATTTGTTTTCAAAATTTTGTACTTCATCTACTCCCTATTCTATTATAGTCCTCTTCCATTTTTGGGCTTGTCTTAGCCTTTTCTATTTCCAGCATGGCATTCTTATTGTAGTGTATGGTTCGACAACCTTTAGATTTTCTATTTTTTCTCACTTTTTTCCTTCTTCATGGTGCAATTTTAATTTTTCCCTCTTCCTGTAGCTCTATTCATTCTACAAGATATTTTTTTTCTCCTCTAAGCTTGGGGTTTCCTCTATATTTACTACAATTTGGAAAGGTTCCTTCTATTTGGAGATAGACTTGGTCCTGGGCCTATGTTTGATTTAAAATTGAGACTCGTACTTGATTATTTGTGTCATTTTATTGGGATTAGGGTGTTTCCCCCATCTCCACTACTATGGATACAATCTTATTTTCAGTTACCGTAGTTTAATCTTCTTTTTTTCTTAGAATATCAAGGGATGGTGGCTACTTTTATTTTCATTTATTGATAGTTGTGAGCCCTAGATATTTTAAGGCTTCTTAGGTCACTCAGAATCACTATTTATCCATATATATGAACCCGATCTATGGAATACGATGTCCTAAGCTATGAAAGGCATCATAAACAATCAACTTAATATGCCAATGATCAACCAAACACTCATGTTACCCACCTTTCACCTTATCGCTCATCTCATTTAATGATTGTAAAAGGAAGTAATAAATGCTTAATTTTTGAGATGGTTGTAGTGAGATTGGTGTCTAAGTTGATATTGTAGTCTCAACTGATATGGAAATACCACAGTACATCCCCCATCATAAGAGATGTATTTCAATATGTGGTATGAAAATTCATTCCATTGAGATGGAGAACTCTTGCTTTTGAATCTATATTTATCCTCTATAAATTCCTTATTATCCAAGTTTTTTTTTTTTTAGCAAGAGTGCCATATTACCTCTCCTCCTTATCACATGGTAAGCCTTTAGGAATGCATGTGATTCTATCTATTGTCTCCTCATTTATACAAGTCGTTAATCCTCTCACTGCGGTCACATAATCTCCCCTTTGCAGTTCTGAAAGTTGAGTAAACATTAAGGGCCACATCATCATCGTCATAAACTCTTCTCAAAATACCCTAGCCATCGATTTCTCTAAAAAATGTTTACAACCATAATATTATGATAAAATATACCAGTTTCTGTGGGCTCTCTTCCATCAAACCCTACCCCCATTCTATACAAGAATACATAGCAGGTTGTTTTTGGAAAGAAAGGGGGTTATCCTATTGTTTTATCTTTGTTTTTCCTTGCATTATAAACTTGATTTTAGCATACTGTACTTATGTTTATGGAAATTATTATAGGAAAGGTTATAAATTTTGAACAATCAACATATGCATTGAAGCAACAATTGTAGTAGAAGAATTCGAAGAAAAAAAAGTTAAAGAAGAGGGAAAAAAAAACCAAATGACTTTCCATTGTTGTGGTTTTCTTCTATTGAGCTTATTGTGCTTCTGTTGATGGTGTTGGACCCACCAACATGTCAGGGGATCTCCCCAGTAAGAAGTCCCAAATAGACCTCAGATCGTTTGGTGTAGGAGTCCCAGCAGTGGGTCATATGGTATCGTCCTAACTGCGCTTGTGCATAGAGGTAAGTAGGATGTCCTTGTTGGTAGTAGGGTGTGACATGCGCACCAAGCCAAGAAAGGTGCATGAATGGTCCTGGCACATGGAAGGTGGTGTGAGTGTGCCCCTTGGAAACCTGTGGAAACATGTAGCTTGGAAGGGAACACATGAGAAAATGTGCATCACAAACTGGAAGGTAGATGAAGAATCAATCCAAAGTGATGGTTAAACCAACATCACATCTCAATAAGATTCATACATACATATACAGAAAGAGTCTATACATGCATTGGTAAGAAAATAACTACATATATGATTAGAGTAACCAGGATAACTGAAAAACAATAACAACATATGCATGAAATGTGATGGCTCGGTTATATTAAGAAGTGAAAGCTCTAGTCATATAGTACAACCATTACCAACCACTAGTCATCGTAAAAAAATGTTACAGTCACTGCTACCTGCTCCTCCAAAGAGATGTATTATCCCTGCACTGTGGAGAAGTCAAGGCTCATTACAATACACTCCAAGCTTTCTCTAAGATACTCCTATCAGAAGCTTGGCTTCGCAAAGGCCCTTACAATGAGTTATGAGGTTCTATAAATAGAAAGGGTGGGGTGACCCTTGACATTCCCCTTTGTGACTCTTCACCTACCCTCATGACTCTTCAACTACTACATGATTGTTACATTCAACTATAGACACTTGGACTTTCACTTTACAAGATGTTACATACAATCTACACATGTACCCATGTGAGACAAAATAGGCTTGAGCAAGCCATGCAAGACATCACTAAGACTCGGATGGTTGTGGGAAGACCAACTCTTCAACATCCTCATGATGATCGACGGTGGTGAAGTGATGCCAAGATTGGTCACTTGTGATGGTGTTTACATGCTCAATGGTAACATTCTGCTGAAAGCGAACTCTTGCCTCCATTGCATTTAGGTATAATGATATGGCTCCTCTATCCAACTTATCTGATAACATGCACATCATCATCTTGAGTGTAGCTGGACCAGAAACATACTGGTGCATAGTGTTTGTGTCGATCTTCAAGTTTGTTTTGGTGAATATGCACATGAACTTGTTGAAATACATGTTTAGCTCTAGCCAGACTCAGTTCTTGTCTTTTCCTCGGTGAGTGTGCCAATGGATGGGATCGCATGAGTGCGCATAATGATATCCATGCTCTTGAATACTATTGCATCTGATCAATGGAACTTCTCACCCTGTCTGCTCCATGCCAACTGTTGGGCTGGGTCTATAACCTATATGGGCATAGCTTCATCAGTCTATACATGTTGTGCCTCTTGTTGTACCTACTCCTACTACAACTTCTCTCGTCTGTGCAACTCATGTTCTTCCTTAAGTTGCCATTTCAGAACCTGCAACTCCTTCTCTATTTATCTCTCTGCCTTCGTGTGATCCTCTTGTTGCATCGTCACCTCATAGCCTTAATATCCAAAGATGCTTTGATCACAAGTCGATCTTCTTGAACTTGCAAATTTGCTCTGCCTCTATGTTGTCAACAACCTTCTTCTTGCATTTGTCACACGCAAGTCTGCTACCTTTTGTTGCTACTGATGGTGTTTCTCGCTATGATGCCACTTCCATTTCATCTTTATATCCTTGTCTGTGAACAAATTGATGTCTCCATATATAAGAAAGTTTATAGACACTTGATCAACTTCATCCCCAGTTTCACTCTCAATGACGTCCTTTGACTCTGCTTTCTGGGGTTGTTGTACCTATACTGCTGAGAGGCAGATGAACATCTAAGATACCTAGAGACATAGCAACACTCATGGCAAGAAATCTATCAGCTGAAAACCAAAACAAACTGGAGGACTAACATAAAACATACATGTTTGACTATCTATGAAGATTGCACAATTTTCACCGGGAGGTTGAGAGATTGAATCCCAAAACTATGCAAGGCATAGTTTGGTCTGTTGGGAGGTTGACTAACTATTGGAATTGTGTAATGCACAGTCCAGCATGGCCTGCTGAGGACTGAAACTGTGCAATGTGCAATTTCAGTCAGCAATGACATGCAAACCAACAAACTACATTGGGTAGTTTCTGGGGCCAACAACACGCTGCCTCCCATAATTTCACAATCAAAGACTGGAGATTAGTGTTGGGCCACACTTGCGCAATTTCTGGAGGGAAGGAAGATCCTTCACTTCCAAAAATGCGTAATGTTATCTGATTGAGGCAAGGTCCAGGCTAAGGTAGCCCAGACCCGCCGACGGGCGACTGAAAACATGAGAAGTCCAAATGCATGGTGAAACTGAGTGTAAACAAGAGTGGATGATGATGCATGCAAACAGTAAGTGTAGGATTCAGAAAATGAGAATACATGCATGTGTCTGAACCGGGTCACCACAATGGCGATTGTCGATGCAAAAAATATATCATGCATGCAACAACAGTGAGATGCAAACAAAAACTGAAACAATGATTCTAAAAGCTAACATACCCTAAAACGACACCAAGCACTTGTTGAAATCAAGAAGAAAACACTTACACAAAGCAAAACACAAAAATAGACAGAAGTGTAGTGCAAGACATGAGAAACAAACTTACCCTAAAACAACTATGATGAAAGTGTCGAGGACTCCTAGATGCGATGTAGGATGTAAAAGCTACAAGATCAATGTGAGGAATGAGCTCTGTAGTGTCCAGTTCATTATTTTTGATAAGATCGAGGCTATGACATGCATGCCACAAATATAGGAAAAAGTGACACTTGGCGACAGCCTTCTAAAATGATCTTTGCATGTAAGCTCTAGCTACTAAAAATAGATCCCTCAAATATGGAGTTGCCTTTTGCATCTTGTCTTTTTCTATTTCAGGAAAAATTAGCCCATGCATGTAAATCAGTTTTGATTGGTCCCAGAGCGAACTGTAAATCCTAAAGGTACATGCATTGGGTTGTGAGCTTGGGATGAAAATTTGTGCAGTTTCTAAGCTGAGCAAAGTTGGTTGTCTATTAGACATTGCACAATTTCTGGGCTGATTAGGTCACCGCCTCCCTGAATTGTGCAATTTTTGGGCTGAGACCCATTGATGGGTCAGATTGTGCATTTTTCTAAAGGGGGATTGCCTAACTAGTTTGTACAATTCTAGGGCCCAACAGGCTGCCTAGCTAATTTGTGAAATTTATGGAGGGAAGGCTAGTTCCTGTCCAGAATTAAGCAATTTTCTAGGAGGCTCTCTCAGCCAGCAAATAGTCTAAGTCTGAAATGTTGGTCTGTGGGAGGGAGATAAACAATCTTACAGGCACAGGCCGACAAGCCACTAAAACTCAGCTGAAGCATATGTACTTGATATGCAAGACATGATGCTAAGGATGGTTTGTAGGAAGGCTCCAAAATGAAGCTAAGGAAAAATTTTGGAGGGTGCTTGTAGCTGCTACAACAATTGGCGACACACTAGTATATTTCCTACTCTCTAGATGGACCTTGTTCATGAAAAGCAAGTCTAACACCTCCGGAAGTATTTTTCAGTTCTTTGATCGTCTTGGATTCCACACTTACTTGATTTTAATATGTAGCAACCACCATGCTCCTGATCGGTCAGCACACATTCCAAGTCAATCCAACACATTTGTTTCACTTGGGATGTGGGGTATATTCATGCAAGCTATATGATAGTTAGAGTTTAATTTTTCATCTCTGGTGTTTCTCTACTGCCAACAGGCCTAAACAACACCCCAATGGAGTCACGTAGGAACACAAGCATTGCTCCACTACTAGCGAGCCTAGTCAGTGCCCCGACAGAGTTACTTGCCTCACCTCTCTATGCAGAAAGCCTTTTTTTCTTTCGCCTTATTCGTTTTCATTTTTTGAAATTTTTTCACATTTCATTTTCATAACTATGGATAACACTTATTCATTTCAGAGGCAGAAGAGGGATCCCAACTTATTGAAAGCAAAAGAGGTTGTTCCTTCATAGAAGTAGTTTGTATATACCTTTGACATGCTTGTTAAGGTTCTTCCCCTCATCTTACTCTACTTGTCTGAGCTAAAAAGGGTTAACCTAAAACAACCGACTAGAGTAGATGATGCTAGTTAGCGCGCAAGCGTTATGTTTCCACCAAGGCTCACTTTGATTAGAACATATTTTCCATTGATGTATCATGGACTAAAGACAATGAGTTCTTCATAAAGAGGCAGGACAACAAATAACCAAGTATTGATAATTTTGCAAGTACTCTTGTACTTTACCTATCTTGTTTCAAGAGTCGCACATGGTTTCATGTGAAACTAACCTACGAACGTAAACAAGAAAACAAACAAGAAAACAAAGAAAAAGCAGAAAAAATGAGTAAGCAAAGCGGTAAGAAAACAAGTAGGAAAACAAGCAACATGCAAAGAAAACACTACTCCTACTCCTAAGCTGACGTGCACCAGTCTGCTAATGTAAAGTGATACTTCCAGTGTAGCCATCGGCGCATTGGTCGATCCATGTTGGTGAAGGCATGGTTCATGAATAGTACAGCTATGCAAGCCAGCAAACATGAAAGATATAACAGTGAAGTCAAACACACTCTGAGTTTAAACGTGTCCACAGAACATAAGTGAGTGCAAGCACATGTCATGCACTCTGTGGAGTTTCCATGGTGTTGTGATATACTGTGTGAAAATGTTAATCATACACATTCTCTTGACGGTGACATGTAAGAGAACGTGAGAAAGGTAGACTACTTATGTTGCACAAGTGTGCTTGCTATCTAAGATTCCTCCAATGCAAGAGAGATGGGATCATGTAATTCAAGTGGAGGAAGTGAAATCTAGGTGTTTGGTTGACCTTCAGTGCATACAAATGAGTGATGAGGAGCCTTGTGTGTTTCAGCAATTTCCTGATCAGAAGTGAAACCAACCTCAGGAAGGTGAGGGCCTGACATAACCATCAACTCGAATTTAAGTGCCTTGACAGCCTTGGGGGTTTCGACTTTGTCGATAGGTAGATCATCGAAGACCAGTGGCTTAGACAGATTAACAATGAGTGAATCAACATCATGATCAAATGAAGAAGTATAGAGATCATGACAACCATGATCATAAAATATGGGATGTTCGTCGGCATCCACATGATTTGATGAATCACACAGAGGGGTAGATGACGAGAAAGAATGTTCACCCTCTACATTTCCAGAAAAATAAGATGAAAAATCAAGTGGATGTTCAACGAATTTTTTTTCCTCTCCATTGTCAAATGATGGTCTGACATCCAGTGTGTTCCGCGAATGATCAACAATGGGTGCATCCATAGACGGAGATACAAACATGAAATCAGGGATGGCAGAATCACCAAAGATGTTAGGGAAAAATAGAGGACACGCAAATAGAAGGGAATCATCCTTCACCGGAGGTTGATGTTCAGGCTCCCGATCATACTCTTCATGAATGACAATGCATATTGGTTGTGTGACATCAACTCTTTTGATGGATTGATCCTCGTTCACAAAAGGTGTAGAGTCAGAAATGGAAGAACATATGACAGTGAAATCCAGAGGATCACCAGAACATGAAGACGAAGGTTGAGGTAAGAAATGCATGTGACAACCCATTGGATTCACAAACAAGTTTACGCGAAAATTGAGAGAAGTGATTTTGGGAGGATGTGACAGTTTAATGGATGTGTGTGCATGTTCTCCCACATCACTCTGTGGTGGTGGAGTTGTTTGATGAGGGGATGGTAGGCAGTCACCTGTGAAAATGATTATGTCCATCTATGATTTCACATCTCCATCACCAAAGTATGTTGAGTAGGGTTTGAACTTCAACTTCTTCTTTGGATTCATATATTTGGTAAGACAATATTCAAATTTGTTGATGAGATATTGGAATTTCATTTGAATTTTCGTAGCTTCAAACTGCAATACACAAAAGCGGTCCTAAAAATCCATAGGAAATTCTTACAGAGTCTATCATTGTTTCAACAGGTTTTTGTCAAGAGGTTCTGGATCAAAATGATGGAAAGTAGATTCAATGAGATAATAGAACTGGTCAAGTGAGTACATGCTGCTGGGTGGCAGCCTATGACACCATCATTGTGGGAATTCGTGAAGTGTGTAGCAGTAGGCTGGCCTCTTCATCAAAGAAGTCATCTACATCATGAAGAAATGCATAGAAGTATTGTAAGTACTCAGGCCATACCACTTTGCCTTCACCATTATACATCAATTCTGACAAGAAATCAAAAGAGTCCCTCATGATGTCAAGAGGTTTGGTGTGCAAAAAACATCGCGGAGGGATGAGTTTGATAGTATCCATGATGGATGTGCAAAGATTCAAAACAGGTTGAGAGGAAACAACTTGTCATCTGGCCCTCCTTCTAGCACCAAAATGTTGATGGTGCTAGACAAGCCCACACTTTACAGTATCTCCCTAGTAAGAAGTCCAAACTAGACTTCATGCCATTTGGTGTAGGAGTCGTACCAGTGGGTCGTACAGTATCGCCTTGACCATGGTTGCACGCAAACATAAGTAGGATTTCCTTGTTGATAGCAAGGGTGTGACATGAACAGCAAGCCAAGGAAGGTGCATGAATGGTTCTAACACACCAAAGGTGGGGTGAGTGTGCCCCTTGGAAACTTGTGGAAACAAGCAGCTTGGAAAGGAACACACGAGTAAAGATGTGTCACAAACTTGAAGGAAGGTGAACCAACAATACAAATTGGTGGTTAAACCAATAGCACATTTAAGTAATATTCATACATACAAATACAGAAAGAGTCTATACATAAATGCATAAGAAAACAACTACATATATCATTATAGTAACCAAGACAATTGAAATACAATAACAAGATATGCATGAAATGTGCTAGCTCCGTTATATTAAGAAGTGAAAGTTCTAGTCATACAATACAACCATGACCAACCACTACTCCTAATAATGGAACATTACATTCACTTCCACTAGCTCCTCCAAAGAGATGTACTAGCTTTGCACTATCAAGAAGTCAAGGTTCGTTACAATACACTCCAAGCTTTCTCTAAGATACTGCTATCGGAAGCTTGGCTCCCTAAAAGCCCTTACAATGAGTTATGAGGTTCTATAAATAGCAAAGGGTGGCATGACCCTTGACATTCCCCTTTTTGTCTCTTCACCTACCCTCATGATTCTTCAACTATTACATGATTGTCACATTCAACTACCAACACTTGGACTTTCACTTTACAAGATGTTACATACAATATGCACATGTACCCATGTGAGACAAAATAGGCTTGAGAAAGCCATCCAAGACATCACTAAGACTCGGATGGTTGTGGCAACACGATGATCACTGGGGGCGAACTGATGCAAACCTTTGTCGTTTGTGATGGTTTCCACATGTTCAATGGTGACATCCTGCTAAAAGCAAACTCTTGCCTTCATTACATCCGGGTACATTGATACAACTCCTCTGTCAAACTCATCTAAGAACATCTGCATCATCGTCTTGAGTGTAGATGGACTAGCAATATATTGATGCATAGTGTCTACACTAATCTTCAAGTGTGTGTTGGTGACTATGCACATCAACTTTTTGAAATACATGTTCATCTCCAGTCAGAATTGGTTTTTGTCTTCACCTTGGTAAGTGTGCCAATGGATGGGATTGCATGCATGCGCATAATGACATCCATGCTCTTGAAAACCCTTGCATGCAATTGATGGCATTGTTCACTCAGTTTGCTTCATGCCAGCTATTGGGCTAGGTCTATAGCCTTTATTGGTGCAGTTTCATCAGTCTATGCATGTTGTGCCTCCTAGTGTACCTGTTCTTGCTACAACTCCTTCTCTTGTTTGTGTCACTGTTGTTCTTCCCTGAGTTTCCGCTTTAGCACCTGCAACTCCTTCTCTATTTCTCTCTATCGTCATATGATCCTCTTGTCACCCCATCGCCTCATAGCCTCAATCTCCAAAGCTGCTTTCATCACAAGTGGATTTGCTTGAACTTGCAACTTTACTCCACCTCTATGTTGTCAGCAACCTTCCTCTTGCATTTTGCACGTACAGGTCTGCTACCTTCTGCTGCTTCTGATAGTGCTTCTCATTGATATGTCACGTCCATTTCATCTTGATATCCTTGTCTATGAACAACTTGATGTCTCCATAGATAGGCAAGTTCATAGAGACTTGATCAACTGCATCCTTAGTTGCACTCTCAATGGTGTCCTTTGACTCTGCTTTTGGGACTGTTGTACCTGTATTTCTGAGAGGCAGATGAACACCTATGATACCTAGAGACATAGCAACACTCATGGCAAGAAATATGTCAGTTGAAAACCAAAACAAACTGGAGGACTGACATGCAACATACCTGCGTGACTGTCTATGAAGATTGGGTAATTTTCATCGAGAAGTTGGCAGACTGACTGCCAAAACTACACAATGCACAATTCATGCTACTGGGAGGCTGACTAATTGCTAGAACTGTGCAAAGAACAGTCCATCCTGGCCTGCTAAGGACTACAACTGTGCAATGCACAATTTCAGTTAGCAGTGACATGCAAACCAACAAACTGCATTCTGTAATTTATGGGGCCAGCGAGGCATTGCCACCTAGAATTGCGAAATGCAAGCTTGGAGGTCAGTGTTGGGCCAGTTTGGTGCAATTTCTGGAGGGAAGGAAGAGCCTTCACTTCCAAAAATATGCAATGCTAGCCAGTCATGGCAAGGTCCAGGCTAAGGCAACCCAGACCCACCGATGGGTGATTGAAAACATGAGAAGTCTAAATGCATGGTGAAACTGAGTGTAAAAAAGAGTGGATGATCATACATGCAAACACTAAGTGCAGGATCCATAAAACGGGAAAACATGCATGTGTGTGAAGCAGGTTGCCGCAATGGCGACAATTGGTACAAAAACAGTGTCATGAATGCGACAATAGTGAGATGCAAATGAAAACTAAAATGGTTCTTATACAAGCTAATATACATTAAAACAACAACAAGTTCTCATTGAAATCAATAAAATAGTGCTTACATAAAGTGAAACACAAAAAGTGACAGAAATGCAATGCAAGACATGAGAAGCAGACTTACCCTGGAATAGCTAAGCTAAAATTTCTGAAGACTCCTAGATGCGATGTGGGATGTTAGAGTTGCAAGATCGATGTGAGGAATGACATTTGCAACATCCAGTTCATAAGTTTTGATAATATCAAGGTTATGACACGCATGCCACAAATCTAGGAAAGAAGTGACACTTGGCGAGAGGCTTCTAAAGTAATCTTTGCATCTAACCTCCAGCTGCTAAAAATAGATCCCTCAAATCTAGGGATGCCTTTTGCATGTAGTCTTTTGCTATTTTAGGAAAAAGCATGCCATGCATGCAAATCAGTTAGTCTCAGTCCTGAAGGAAACCGATCAACAATGAAGGTACATGCATCAGTCTGTGAGCCTCGAATGAAAATTTGTGCAGTTTCTGCGCTAAGTAGAGTTTCTTGTTTATCAGGAATTGCACAATTGCTGGGTTGAGTAGGCCCATGCCTCCTAGAATTGCATAATTTCTAGGTGTAGGCCCAGTGCTGGGTCAGATTGCATAGTTTTATGAAGGAGGATTGCCTGACTATTCTCCACAATTGTGGAGCCCCATAGGTTTCCCACCTGATTTTCATAATTTCTAGAGGGAAGGCTAGTTCCCCTCCAAAATTGTGCAATTTTCTAGGGAGTCTCTTAGACAAAAAATAGTCTAAGTCTGGAATGTCGGTTTGTGGGAGGGAGACAAACAAGCTGACGTGCATAGGCCGACAGGCCACTGAAACTCAGCTGAAGCCTATGCACTTGACAGTACAAGACATACTACTAAAGATGGTTGGTACAGAGGCTCCAAAATGAAGCTAAAGAAAAATTTTGGAGGGTGGATGTAGCTGCTACAATAGCTTCCTATCAGGAGTTTTTTGTAGATCATTACAATCTTATAGTAATTCATGTATCTAATACTATAGAAAGAATTATTCTTGAATTCAGGCTTATGTGATCCATATCAAATTTATGAGAGATTCTTCAGCGTAAATCACATAAAATTTCATTTGTCGACGCGTTTCAAACCAACCAGTGTGGTTCATCGTCAGGACAAGTTGATCTAATTCTTCAACTTCTCCTGACGATGAACCACACTGGTTGGTTTGAAACATGTGGACAAATGAAATTTTATGTGATTTACACTAAAGAATCTCTTATATAATTATTCTTCTTGTAGAAAATTCCTGAGGAGAAGTGAAATGGCATGTAGGCGTGGTTGAGAAAAAAGGGTGGTGAAAACGAATTGGATCAACACCAAGAATATAATCATAACATCTAGTCACGTTTTCTTTAGTTTTCCATTCACTTTACTTAATGATCTCTTTGGTTAAACTCTTTTTTTTCTCCTTTATGCTCAATTAGTGATATGGCATTATGTCACCTTTTGGATGAATATTGTTGGTGTCCCGTATGAATATGGTATCTCTACCAATTACAAGAGAATATTTATATAATTTCCTCCTATCACTTATTACGTGTAAGAGATGGGCCCCACTTGACTTGAGCTAGAGTGTTGATCTCCCCCTTTTTTCTTTTTACATATAAACTTTTATGATAAAAAAAATTGGATACATTTTTGACCCGTATGCAACTAAATGACATTGTATAAAAATATTTGTAAAGGAAGGAATCAAATTACAATCATACCTAGAGGTGTTGGATAAGTGAATAATGGTGTAATTTCTACTACTATACAATGTTTTCTTTTATATTTTGAAATGATTGCATGACTACTTGTGAGGGTTCCTATGGAGGTAAAAATGTAGAAGTTGAGGTACTTCAAATTTTCATTTTTTGTTGAGTATGAGTCATGCCTCTAGAATATTCTATTTAAATCTTAAGTCTTGACTTTGAAAATTTAAATGACTTGTAGCTTTTCCTCAATATTCTAGCCTCCCTATAGAAATAAAAGGAATGTGCATATTTTTCTTGTTGGTGAGCATTTAAGTGGAATTTTTTCTCGAAACGTTGTTAAAATCAACAAGGATGAAAATAGTATGAAAAGAAAATAGAGTGAGATGGAAATGGAAATGAAAACTAGTAATTATGAGATAGCTATGGTAGTGTATGGAATGGAATGGTTTTTCTACAAGGTGAAAATAAGTACTTTGGTGACCTTGCAATTATTATTATTATTATTTAATTTCGTTATATCCTTGTATTTTATAATAATGTGATTTATTCTTCTCTATTTCATTTTTGTCCTATGGCAACTCTTCAATTACCTTCTAAATTATTAACAAATAAATTAGAAACTATGCATGTAATTATCAATCCCATGTTCATTTGGAACGTGTGAATTAGTAATATAATCTATTAAATGCTAAAGAAATTGTAGTATTAATTAATCAATTAATAACAGAGTGTTGGTGTTATTTTTTCATGTGTATCTTAGTGTGCACTATAGATAATAGCTAAGCTTTTTGCTTACAATTCTAACATTTTTTTATTGGTTACATTTTAGGATATTTATTATTGATCATTGTATTTTGACATCTTGAATTAATTAATAACGAAAAACACTCCCAATTAGTTTTCTAGGCCCCATACACAAAAGGATTCAAGCATGTAGCTCATTATTCATAAGTCCATCATATATACTAATTGTTTTTTACTTTTGGTATGCAAATCATTCTTTTAGAGGTACATTTTTATGCTATCACAACATATTTACATGGTTCCCAAGGTGAGAAATCAATGTTTGGTGTAATTGTAGATTCTATGTTTGATAATTATAGGTCATTTATAGGATATAAATGTCTTCAAAGTTTCACTTCTAATTGAGTATCTTATATGTAACAATTTTTCTCACTGCCCACTTTTCATAACTTTCGTAATGGTTAGGTAGGGATCTGCAACTTTGATGTTAGGTTGCTTGTTTAGTAAAATATTTGCCAAGACTTTACAAAGTTTTATAATTTATTGAAAGTTGTAGAATTTACAATTTATAAAGTTTCAAAGTCTAATTTTCTAAATGATAATTCTTTAAAGGGTGCTACATCAAGGGTGCCCTAATATTCATATGGAATGGTGATGATTATTTTTTGGTGATGAGGGCTCTTTTGACCATTACCAATGAGATTATGGTGACATTTTTTGATCGTCACCAAATCATGAAATGGTGATGGTCACTATCTGTCATTATAATTATTATTCATTACAGACCTTGAATTGTAGCACAACACTTTGGTGACACTCAATTTTGGGTGACAAAGGCTCTTTTTTGGTGACAATAACTATCCATCATTATAATCATTATTCGTGATGGACCTTGAATGTCACCACAACACCTATACTTTTGGTGATGGAGGCTAAGTTCTATCACTATTACTCATATGAAATGGTGACGATCAATATACATCATTATAAATCATTATTAGTGATGGACCTTGAATGTCACCACAACACCTATATTTTTGGCAATGACACCTTTGGTGACATTTATTTCTTGGTGATGGAGGCTCTTTTCACCATCATCTATGAGTTTATGGTTACATTTTTTTACCGTCACCAATGTCCTTTTTTCTTGTAATATATATCACCCAATATTTTTTGTAACTAATCTACTTGAAAAACTATTGTTATTATCAGTAGACACTATGCTTCAGTTTATGATATTGTCATAATGGGATGATTTCTAGATTCCCATGAAACCCAAAACAAGATGAAAAACATATTTTAAAGCAATCATCCTATCATATATGTTACCTACAAAATAACTTTTAATAAATCCAACTAGAAGATCATAATGTTAGTGATGGAGTATAATATGACATATATCATGGTTCCATCAATATATCTAAGAATCATTTTTCTTTCTTTCTAGTCTAAGTCTTTCAGGGACTTCACGAACCTGAAAATCATATTGATGCCATACATAATATCTAGTTTACTGGTAGTAAGATACATAATACTACCAACCAATATGCTAAATAGAGTTGGATATAATGTTGGATCATTTATCTACCTTGCTAAGCTTTGTTCCTATTGCAATTTAAGTTGGTGTTGGTTTCCAATTCATCATCTTAAACCTATTTATCACATCCTTGGAATGCCTTCCTTGAAACACAGAAGTGCCTTAATCTAATTGAATGACTGCTACACCAAGAAAGAATCTCATTAACCCAAAATCAATCATTTCAAACTCTTACTTCATAGATGATTTAAACATGTATACTAATAGATTCCCTGTGAAGATCATATCATCAACATAAAAAAAAATAATTGGATTTTTTCCTTGCTCATTCAACTCTATTTACAATGGAGGCTCATTTCTTCTTATGTTGGATCTATTGTTGATCAAATATGAACCACCATTGTTATACCAAGATCTGAGAGCTTGTTTGAGTCCATAAAGATATTTCTTCAAACTGTGTACCTTATTTTCAGAACCTTTTATCACATATCCTAGTGGTTGTCCCACATATATTTCTTCATAAAAAAATTCATTCAAAAATGTTGGTTTTACATCCATCTAATAAAATTTCTACATGTTTTGAGGTTTTATGGCTAAGTATTAATGGTTCTGGATGTTGCTAACATACAAGGGGTCTCCTTGATGTGAAGTCCCAATTAGACCTCACATCGTTTGGAGTAGGATCACCATCTAGTTTTAGGTTTGGTCACCATTACATCATATTAGAGTCATGCCTTGCATATAAAACACACAAAAGAGATCATACACATAAATTTGGGGTAGAAAGTATGTAAACTTTGTAAGACAACAAATGTAAAGTGTAAAGGGAGCTTCCACAACAATAAAATTAGAGATGAACCTCTAATAGAAAAGTATTAGTACTATCCTAAGAGAGACATGCAAGAGAAAATGGGAGAGAATCGTTGATTAACCTACAAATTAGTTCACAAGGTAACGATGATCATGTAAACACATAAAAACACCCATTGAACAAGATTCGTATCTAAAGAAAAAAAATATTTCATTATCTTTACTTGCTTAGCATAAATATATACTACAAACATTTAAGAATAGTTTTACAACATTCATGATAAATGCATGAAAGAGTGTTTCCTCCAAGAGCTTCTGATAATTAAATGAAATATCCAAGTACATTGTTACATTGATGAAACACTAACCCCAATAGTGGAACATGAAGCTACCATTTGCTTCTACAATGAATGATATTCTCCCCTATGCACCACTAGAGAAGGGAAGGCCAATTCTCTCAATTTCCAACCCCTTTTCTTGAGTTATGAGGGCTTATTTGTAACAAATGATAATGACCCTTGATCCTCCTCATCACTCTTTGACTTCTACAACTTATGGACTTATATGTGACTCTTCATATTCCACATGTGTCTCTTGGAATTATTTTCCATTGAATTTATTATTCATAAAAGACAAATTACATACAAAATGGGGGCTATATAAGACAAATCTACAATAAGACAAAACTTCCACATGTTGGAGGAAAATAAAAATCTATGGCTTGAGAGTGAAGCTCATTAGTGATGTAGTAATTCCATGCTCTAAACTCTACTTCAATAACTTTTATCCTTCTTGGTAGATCTGCAACATATCACATATTCACCAGGAGTGGATCTGACAATATAGATTTGGAGTTTAATTGTATATTACTCAACAAAATGGATAACTTCATGTGAATTTCAATTGGCCCAATTTCATATTGTATAATAACATTCTTGGTCACCTCCAAGACTTCTTGATTTTTTCTTGCTTGATTTGTTCAATGAACTCTATTACCTCCTGCATAACTACATCCTTACTCCTTACTTCTCCAAGTGAACCTACAAAAGGTAATGTATGTTTCCATGCCAAGGACTCTAAGCTACTATGTAGTCAAAGATAAGAAACTATGGTGTTTGTCACATTTTCACTAAGGTGGTGGTAGTTCTAGGTATGTAGCCTCAACTGTGCTCTATCCACCTCAACTTCTAACCTCTCTTTCTTGACCAAACACTGGGGTTGTTAAGATATTTGATGCTGCAATTCTGCATCAGATCGATGGTTATGCATGTAACCTTTAGAACCTTCAATATTTCTTGAGACATTTTTGAATATTGGGTTCCTCCAGTATTTATTTATGATTACTATCATCAATATATATATAATTTTAAGTATTAATCTAATTCAATTTTATGTAGATTTTCTCTCTGATGAGGGTCCTTTACCTGTTTTGGTAATTATTTAATTAATTCATTAGGTTATTATTATTAGTGTATCTAAATTATGATGTATTTTTGGGTCTAGTCTTATTTATATTTTTATTTGTGATTGCTTCCATTTAGTCATTTTTTTTCAGCTATGTAAACCATTGGTCATAAGGATAGCTTATCTAGATATTTAAAAAAAACGCAATATATATATATATTATCTCTAGAAATAAATTAAATTATTTTCCTCTTTTATTTGTCAAACTAGCCCTTAAGATCAGTTTTAATAATTTTATAAACAAATTAACATACCATCTTTAATTAATACATATACATATTTAGTTAAAAATTTAATAAATAAATAAGAACACATAATTATTTATGTAACTTAAAAAGTAGTCAATCAAACAATAATCATTTAATATAATGTTTAAATAACCATTAGTATTAATTTATTAAACCCAATGTTATTTAAATAAATAATTTCTTTTGATACTATTCGCTCATTTATTAATTTTACCTAATTTCTCCTATTTCTAGAAATAGAATATTAGATTATTAATCTTAATATAATAAAAATAATAATAAGATTAAATTTATTAATATAATTTTGGCCTAGGTCCTAGAGTCAAAAATAGCCGTTAGGTAGCCGTTGGAGTCTCTGCTCAGTCTATTTAACTTGCTAGGCCAGATCTGTTTCTTCAACTTGTCCTGACGATGAACCACACTAGTTGGTTCGAAACGCGTCGACAAAGGTCTTTTTCATGTGATTTACGCCGAAGCTCTTGTTATAACTATGATGAATCACAGAAGCCTCAATTCTACATTTTTGAATTTTGACTAGTGGAACCATCACTTCATGTAAGAGAATTATCGCATTATACAACTGTATCATGGTTTCTTCCATTGGCTTCAATTATTCAAGTATGTCCAAATATAGATACGTTGTGTTGATACTAGTAGAAGGAAATTGTTGATTTTTTGCGATGAGATGGTCAAACTCCTATTTAGTGGCAGCTAACGCCTTTAGAAATTTTTCATTCTAACTCAAGTGATACAGTGTGTGTTATCTTGTTTTGTTATCGCAAAGGTCACATTCACTACAATTACTTCTCGAGGATTCCTCATGGTGTTGGATGTTATCACCCTTTCCGTGGCTATGGAGACAACATGAATAGGGTCATTGGGAAAATACCTTCACCTCTCCTACACAATTCTTTTATTTATTTGGTAGAAGGTAAATTTGGATGTATCCATAACCCTCTCATCAAGTGGAGTAAAAATTCCCATCTCGCTAAACGAGAGATAGTTGCTAGTGAGAGGAGGTTCTGACTCAGTGCAATGCTCATCTATAGTTGGCTTATTGTCTTCCTCCTCCTCTATTTTTGCTTCCATGTCACGGACCATCTGTTATTCCTCCATTTTCTATGTGGCTTCTTCCTCCTATGTTTTCTTCATCTCCTTTTCCTGTAATCGCTTTTATTGTTCCTCTTCTTCTGTTATTTTCCTTTCTTCCTCTTATTTCTTCTTCTGTAAGATTTCTTCCTATTGTTTCCTATGTAGCTCCTATGCTTTTCTCTTCTTCATTTCTTCCTTATTATTCAACAAATCATCTTACCTCTTCTTCTCTTATTCCTCTTTTTATTTTCACTCCTCCTCTTACTGTTTTTCTTCCCCTCTTCCCTTTGCTTTTGTTCTTGCTCTGCCTCTATTACACCTTTGCATAATGGATAAACCTTGAATTTTTTGTTGCTTCCTACTACTAGATCATGTTTTAGCTTCTTCTTTGATATTGTAGTGTCAACTTGGGAAGTCACTTCCTGTTGAATCCCCTCCATGTGTACATCAGTTACATGTTGAACATGGGAGGGTCTTGCCTTATCTCTTGGCCTATTCTTTCTCAATGCATTATACTATTTTTTTATTTTCTCATCTTTTGGATTGCTCAAAGGTACATATGGCCATGTGTATCATACCTTAGGGCAATGTTGCCTGTAAACATTGCTTGAGTCATATCTATGAAAACCCATTACTCCAAATTAAACATGTGTAAGTTCTTCAATTTCAGCTTCAACCACCTTAAGTCTATTAAGCTCTTAGAGTTCAATTTGTAAATGAAAAGAGGGCCAAGGAGACTTCCTCTTCCTTTGGATTTGTGTAGACAACCCATTATACAACTGATAGGCAACCTCCTGCAAGACTACTTTATTGGTTACATACCTTGGCATAAGGTGAAGGGTATTGTAGCATCGAAAAACTCTGATGTATGTTTCTTGTGGTAAAGCGAACCGACATGCAACCTCATAGATCTCCTCCTTCACCTAACCTGTCATGTAGGGAGGTTTTGATTCAAAGATAATCTTATACAAAATTGCAAATACATACTCATTTAGCTTTGTTTATACTCCTCAAAAACTAACCTCTTGCAATAGTCTACAATGAAAATAGACAAGAAAATTCTCTTGAGGGGTCCATTTCCATTTCATTCATGTAAGCTCGTAATCGGCACAGATTCCATCCATCAAATAAGTAGACATATAAAGCCCTCATGATTTTTTGACTTGTAAAGTTGTTTTGGCATGTTGTATGTTAAGTTTTAATGTGATTCATGAGAGAGGATGTCAGCCTAGTTGAAGACTTTTCCTGTAAAAACAACGAGGTTGAGTAAATACACCTAATTCTCCTCAAAATATTTTGCATTATTTCACCCATGCAATATGTAGCACATGACCATGATTAACAGATAAAGCTTTGTCAAATATTTAGTCCTATAAACAACACTTTTCCCTCAGCACATCTTTGCAGGCTTTTGCCACCAAGACTTGAGGACTTCCTTAGTATTAAGGTTTTCCAAAGTCATGTAGAACCGTGAATATTTCTTATGAGTTACCATATTTTAATAGGAATGAAAATCATGTGGATGGTAGGTGGAAACCACCTTTCTGCTTTCATTGCTAAGAACTATATTCTTTCTATCCATATGTAACAATATCCATTTGATAGCTTCTACACAAGAAAAAGGTGGGAATCTCCATGCCACTCTACGTATTTTGGACCTCCTAATGTTTATGTACACTTCCCTATATTCCAAGTCTTCTAGGAATTCCTTTTTCATAAAGGCATCTTTGATATCCAGCCATGAGACTTTGAAATATTTGTCAATGAAACATTGTGTGTTTGATGGGATGGGAACAATTAGTAGAACCTTCCACAGCCTCCTTGATACTATTCTCTGAAGTTTCTTTCGATTTAGCTTAGTGAGTGTTAGGAGGCATCATCTCTGAAAAAGATGAAAGACAAATATATTTTTTATCCATAACACCTGCAAGTGGAAAATCACTCATGGTGAAAAGAAATTAGTTCCTCAAAATCCCTGAACTAAAATCCCCTAGCTATCACATGAAAACTACGAAAATGGTAATGATTAAGGAAATATCTAGGTAGGCTGGGAGCACAATCCTATCAAGTATGAGACAAGGTGGCTTGACTAACCATTAAAAGTGTGCACTGTGTTATCACTGAAAATACTATTGCCAAAAAATTGTTTAGCCTAGCCTAAGGACAAGGTGTTTTTGCAGTGCAAGAATACTCTTTAACAGTTTCGTAGTGCATAATGTTCAAGTGTTTTCGTAGCGTAAACTGAAATCAGAGTTTGAGCTTTGGCTTCGAATTCCTTTTCCAAAAATAAATATTTAAATTCTTTGCATGTATCTGTTATATCATCCTTTTTCCTTGTGAATTGGGCTGAAAGGAAGTTGGAAACAGAAATGGTTAAGGTATTGATTCTTCATTATTGGTCAACCACATACTTGCTTTTAAGTATGAAGTTACTTTGGTTGGTCTACTGCCTTTCTACTCATGTTATGCAGCTTGGCGGATATGACAGCACATCCTTGTCTGAATCTGAGCAAGCACATCAGGCCAAGAAAGATCTAGCAGACCATAAGGTCATTGAGCATCACGTATGAGTGTAGAGGAGACTAGCATGAGCTCTCCAAGATCATCCATCCAGTTAGTTATGAACTGCTTAGTGCATGGAGATCAGTCTGTATCAGGTGGCAAAGCGATGTCAATCCTACAGGAGTTCAATTTCAATTCCAAGCAATTACTCATCGTGTATCAATGTGGGATATGCATGGTTCCAGGAGGGATGTTTTAAAATTGGTGGTTGCAGCACCACCTCCCAAATCATTGTTTTAGTTGAATGATGCAGTTTCAAGCAGTGTTAAAATTTTCAATCAGCAATTAAGGGAAGAGAAATCGTAACTGCACATTTGCTATAATATGACATGAGAGATAAAGGTATCAGATGAACAGTTTGGGAAAGGAAAACTGAAATTAGAATTGCGCAATCCACATTCCCACAAGCTCTGCATCACAAGGAATTTGCCTGAAGAGCTATATGGTACCATACTCATGTGTATGAAAGATAATTAACCTGTACAAAAGGATCCTATGATCTATAAATTTTGCAATTCCTTAGATAGCTACCGTGCAGAGAAATTGTGATCCCTGCGAAATTAGAATTCTTCAGGGCTAGGAATCGTTAAAGAAACTCTATGTCATTGGGCAAATCGTGGTCTTCATGTGAAGTACAGTCAGTGAGAGAAAATAATGAATTCATGAGTTTCGGTTCCTCCCTGACGATGGCATTCTTTCTCCCATGCATCTATGTGTTGATTCAACATCTCTCCAAATTGTGCCAGGGTCTCATTAAGAATTGGAAGGAGACTCTTCTCTATCTTTACAACAGGGCTTCTTGTCTCAAGGTTGTTTACCGCCTGCAACTTGCAATATAATGTGTTAGCTTCTAATTGTATAAATTTTCTTATCAACGAAGATTGCGTGAAAGCTCTCAGAGTACTCAGGCAGCTGAGGAGCGTGCTCGGAGGTTTCAAATGGGGGTGCTCTGTCATAAAAAAGGTATGAATTCAAATATCCCCGGCCATCAAAGCCTGAGGCGCCACGAATTTATAAAGCTCATAAAGGAATGAGTGGCATAGAACCACGTGTAACATCATAGGTGGAGTTTACGGAAAATGTACTCCCTCGCATAAAAGCAAACAATTACAACACAGTTCATTTGATGGCGGTGGCAGAGCATTTTTATTATGGATCATTTGGATATCATGTCATAAGCTTTTTGTTCCCAGTAGTCGGTCAGGCACACCAGAGGTCCATAGAGCAATTAGTGATTGCAGAGAAACTGGAATTCGCGTGTTGGTTATTACAGGTGATGACAAGAATACAACAGAAAGCCATATGTCATGAGATTGGGATTTTTGAGCCAGCTTTATTTTGTACAGTAAAATATTGGTGACAACAATTCGAAATTGGTTGTCGAATTGGATAGAAACCCTGCTTAATTCGCAGTGCAAATAGCTGGAAAACTTATGAAGTCTGTTCAGTACAGTGGATACGAGGGAGGCGCTGGCGCTCTCCAGTCCGTGGATGTTCCAATCCCCGCTCCAAAGAAAGGTGAATTATTGATTAAGTTGGAGGCAACTAGTCTGAATTCGGTAAATGGGAAAATACAAAAGGGAGAGCTTCGTCTTTTCCTTCCACCAAAATTTCCTTTTATCCCTGCGGTGGATTCTTCTAGTGAGGTTATCTCAGTGGGACCTGGGGTCAATGATTTTACTACGGGTGACAAAGTTAATGAAGGTGCCCTTGCTGAATATGCTGTTGCACCAATCAAGACAACTGCGAAGAGACCTCCAGGGGATTTTGCCGAGACTGCTGCAGCCTTGCCTATAGCTGGTTTAACTAAATTGCAAGCAGTCCGGGTTTCTGTAGGTGTTAAGCTCGATGGAAGTGGGAAGGAAATAAATCTACTTATTACAGCTTTTTCAGGAGGTGTTGGACATTATGCTGTGCAGATAGCAAAGCGGGGTAGAACACATGTTACTGCCACTTGTGGAGCCCGCAATGTAAGCCTAGTGGAGGAACTAGGAGCGGATGAAGTCTTGAACTACAAGACACCAGAAGGTGCAGCCTTAAAGAGTCCCTCAGGGCGCAAGTACGATGCTGTGATTCATGATACCTCAAATATACCATGCAAATTGTGCTATTCATAGTTTCAGGGAACAACAAAGATTTGGCGTTAATGGTGAACCTGGTAAATGAAGGAAAAGTGAAAACCATTATCGATTCAAAACATCCTGTGGAGAAGGCAGCAGATGCCTGGGCTTCTCATATATTATAAATTATAATATAATCTAGTGCTATGACAACCACAGTTGTTCTGAAGGTTATCTGAATATCTCGATCACTGTTCCAAAAAGGAGTTGATGATCATAAAATCATAATGCAGACAATCCAAATGAGAACATGAAAATTTGTGGCCTTAGAAAAGGAAGTTCAAGTTTTTGGCAACGCCTCTGATAAATGTTTCAAGTACAGTTCAAGGTGGGACAATTTTCAGAAAATGGAAGACTGTGTTTTTAATTCACACAGCAGTTTCGTAGCGCGCTACGAAACTGCTGTAGGTGATGATTTTAAATGCAGAACAGCTGTTGATATCATGAGCGGGGAATTATTTTTGAAAAGAGAGACACATGTCCATCAATCCCGCCTACAACACATCAGCAACATGGCAACAGTACATACCAGGGGTTATTAAAGGCTTCAAACATGTTGTTATATATCCGAGCAGATTAAGGAAAGCAGGGACCGAGAAGCAAGGGACATCTCCAGCATGACTGAGTAGTTAAAAGAGTTGGCGTACAAGGTCGATATGGAGTACTAAAGACATCCAGCTCAGCCATATCAAAAAGGACAGGTGTCAGAGATCAGGAAAGGCATCATACTCACGAGGAGTTAGAATTAGAGTTTAAATTGAATTAGGACTCTATGTATTTACTGCAATATACATGATGTATTTAATAA
>APFE031547062.1:287132-350136 GCA_000404065.3 Pinus taeda
CCTAGCCTAAGCACAAGGTGTTTTTGCAATGCAGGAATACTCTTTAACAGTTTCGCAGCGCATAATGTTCAAGTGTTTTCGTAGCGTAAACTGAAATCAGAGTTTGAGCTTTGGCTTTGAATTCCTTTTCCAAAAATAAATATTTAAATTCTTTGCATGTATCTGTTATATCATCCTTTTCCCTTGTGAATTGGGCTGAAAGGAAGTTGGAAACAGAAATGGTTAAGGTATTGATTCTTCATTATTGGTCAACCACATACTTGCTTTTAAGTATGAAGTTACTTTGGTTGCTCTACTGCCTTTCTACTCATGTTATGCAGCTTGGCGGATATGACAGCACATCCTTGTCTGAATCTGAGCAAGCACATCAGGCCAAGAAAGATCTAGCAGACCATAAGGTCATTGAGCATCACGTATGAGTGTAGAGGAGACTAGCATGAGCTCTCCAAGATCATCCATCCAGTTAGTTATGAACTGCTTAGTGCATGGAGATCAGTCTGTATCAGGTGGCAAAGCGATGTCAATCCTACAGGAGTTCAATTTCAATTCCAAGCAATTACTCATCGTGTATCAATGTGGGATATGCATGGTTCCAGGAGGGATGTTTTAAAATTGGTGGTTGCAGCACCACCTCCCAAATCATTGTTTTAGTTGAATGATGCAGTTTCAAGCAGTGTTAAAATTTTCAATCAGCAATTAAGGGAAGAGAAATCGTAACTGCGCATTTGCTATAATATGACATGAGAGATATAGGTATCAGATGAATAGTTTGGGGAAGGAAAACTGAAATTAGAATTGCGCAATCCACGTTCCCACAAGCTCTGCATCACAAGGAATTTGCCTGTAGAGCTATATGGTACCATACTCATGTGTACGAAAGATAATTAACCTGTACAAAAGGATCCTATGATCTATAAATTTTGCAATTCCTTAGATAGCTACCGTGCAGAGAAATTGTGATCCCTGCGAAATTAGAATTCTTCAGGGCTAGGAATCGTTAAAGAAACTCTATGTCATTGGGCAAATCGTGGTCTTCATGTGAAGTACAGTCAGTGAGAGAAAATAATGAATTCATGAGTTTCGGTTCCTCCCTGACGATGGCATTCTTTCTCCCATGCATCTATGTGTTGATTCAACATCTCTCCAAATTGTGCCAGGGTCTCATTAAGAATTGGAAGGAGACTCTTCTCTATCTTTACAACAGGGCTTCTTGTCTCAAGGTTGTTTACCGCCTGCAAGTTGCAATATAATATGTTAGCTTCTAATTGTATAAATTTTCTTATCAACGAAGATTGCGTGAAAGCTCTCAGAGTACTCAGGCAGCTGAGGAGCGTGCTCGGAGGTTTCAAATGGGGGTGCTCTGTCATAAAAAAGGTATGAATTCAAATATCCCCGGCCATCAAAGCCTGAGGCGCCACGAATTTATAAAGCTCATAAAGGAATGAGTGGCATAGAACCACGTGTAACATCATAGGTGGAGTTTACGGAAAATGTACTCCCTCGCATAAAAGCAAACAATTACAACACAGTTCATTTGATGGCGGTGGCAGAGCATTTTTATTATGGATCATTTGGATATCATGTCATAAGCTTTTTTTTCCCAGTAGTCGGTCAGGCACACCAGAGGTCCATAGAGCAATTAGTGATTGCAGAGAAACTGGAATTCGCGTGTTGGTTATTACAGGTGATGACAAGAATACAACAGAAAGCCATATGTCATGAGATTGGGATTTTTGAGCTAGCTTTATTTTGTACAGTAAAATATTGGTGACAACAATTCGAAATTGGTTGTCGAATTGGATAGAAACCCTGCTTAATTCGCAGTGCAAATAGCTGGAAAACTTATGAAGTCTGTTCAGTACAGTGGATACGAGGGAGGCGCTGGCGCTCTCTAGTTCGTGGATGTTCCAATCCCCGCTCCAAAGAAAGGTGAATTATTGATTAAGTTGGAGGCAACTAGTCTGAATTCGGTAAATGGGAAAATACAAAAGGGAGAGCTTCGTCTTTTCCTTCCACCAAAATTTCCTTTTATCCCTGCGGTGGATTCTTCTAGTGAGGTTATCTCAGTGGGACTTGGGGTCAATGATTTTACTACGGGTGACAAAGTTAATGAAGGTGCCCTTGCTGAATATGTTGTTGCACCAATCAAGACAACTGCGAAGAGACCTCCAGTGGTTTTTGCCGAGACTGCTGCAGCCTTGCCTATAGCTGGTTTAACTAAATTGCAAGCAGTCCGGGTTTCTGCAGGTGTTAAGCTCGATGGAAGTGGGAAGGAAATAAATCTACTTATTACAGCTGTTTCAGGAGGTGTTGGACATTATGCTGTGCAGATAGCAAAGCGGGGTAGAACACATGTTACTGCCACTTGTGGAGCCCGCAATGTAAGCCTAGTGGAGGAATTAGGAGCGGATGAAGTCTTGGACTACAAGACACCAGAAGGTGCAGCCTTAAAGAGTCCCTCAGGGCGCAAGTACGATGCTGTGATTCATGATACCTCAAATATACCATGCAAATTGTGCTATTCATAGTTTCAGGGAACAACAAAGATTTGGCGTTAATGGTGAACCTGGTAAATGAAGGAAAAGTGAAAACCATTATCGATTCAAAACATCCTGTGGAGAAGGCAGCAGATGCCTGGGCTTCTCATATATTATAAATTATAATATAATCTAGTGCTATGACAACCACAGTTGTTTTGAAGGTTATCTGAATATCTCGATCACTGTTCCAAAGAGGAGTTGATGATCATAAAATCATAATGCAGACAATCCAAATGAGAACATGAAAATTTGTGGCCTTAGAAAAGGAAGTTCAAGTTTTTGGCAACGCCTCTGATAAATGTTTCAAGTACAGTTCAAGGTGGGACAATTTTCAGAAAATGGAAGACTGTGTTTTTAATTCACACAGCAGTTTCGTAGCGCGCTACGAAACTGCTGTAGGTGATGATTTTAAATGCAGAACAGCTGTTGATATCATGAGCGGGGAATTATTTTTGAAAAGAGAGACACATGTCCATCAATCCCGCCTACAGCACATCAGCAACATGGCAGCAGTACATACCAGGGGTTATTAAAGGCTTCAAACATTTTGTTATATATCCGAGTAGATTAAGGAAAGCAGGGACCGAGAAGCAAGGGACATCTCCAGCATGACTGAGTAGTTAAAAGAGTTGGCGTACAAGGTCGATATGGAGTACTAAAGACATCCATCTCAGCCATATCAAAAAGGACAGGTGTCAGAGATCAGGAAAGGCATCATACTCACGAGGAGTTAGAATTAGAGTTTAAATTGAATTAGGACTCTATGTATTTACTGCAATATACATGATGTATTTAATAAGTTTTGTTTAAGAATAGATAAGGTTGTTAGTTAATGATAAACATCGAGCTCCCCTCATGCTGGAGGAGGAAGCTCCAAGTAGTTAGAGGATGCTGTTATATATAGCTCAATTTTTTATGTAATGGGGGTTGGAGACTTTTATGAAAAAGACTGAGTTCTCATATTGGTGTATGTAAAGTTTCTTTTGACAGTAATAGAAAGCATATTGTTGTTTCTTCCCAAGATTCATCGTGTGTCCCAAATGTTCAGAATGTGTGTGGTTTTGGTTCTATGTATCTTATTTTACAATTCACTGGTCATGCAATCACTCTGAATTCATCATTGATGCTCAGACTTCCTGTGTATGTCTTGTTGAGTTGCAGTCCTTCTTGGTTGATGTTTTGAACAGTGAGACATTATATGCCTTGGTTTCTATGATTCAGTAGTTGCTTGTTTACTGTAGAAATGTATGACTCCATGAACCCAATGGAAGAGGCCTTGATTTTGTTGTTCCAACCAGCTTAAAATTTATTCACTGTTTTAAAGAGTTAGCCATCTTTTTGCCCTTAAATGCATATAAAAATCTGTGAGAGAGCCCTCTCTGACTAAGGAGGCTAAACCTTAGTCTAAAGCCTAGTTTGAAACAGTTGCATGAGATCTCACTAAGTAGCAGCCCTTAGTACATGGTTTTGTGACAACACACTGCACTAGGGCAAGGAGGAGGGAACAATTTGGAATCACAGTTCACAAACAAGGCTCGACTGGAGCTTAGCATTGTGTCATGTGCACGTATGAGAGAGAGAGAGTTTTTTAGGAAGAAGTCACATCAGTAAGGGACAAGGAGGGCCACACTGCTGACTCAAAGTGTGTTGTGTACTAAGGAGGCATAGTGATGGTGCAGTTCAAAGTTACTATGGGTAGAGATGCCTCACTATAGATTAAAAGACTGTACATGCTCTAGAAGTGAGCTCTTTTCTGTTTGGCTCGGTTTGAAATCACAAAAGGTGCCTATTTTCCATAAGTGCACTATGCTGAAATAAAAGCTCAAAAATTTCTAAGTCAAGGTCTAACAACAAGTCAATATCACAATAATAGTGATAGAAACAAGCCTCATGTGTTTATAGAACCTATTGTAATCATGAATAGAAGGTGAATGGTCTTGTAATGGGAAGAGTCAATAGAAACACCACTTGCAACAAAAACATGACACTTGTAGGAGCAAGAATGAATACAAACAACACTTCATATGCACAATGATATCAAAATTCCACTAAAGGAACAAAAGAGCCACTAAAATGACAAAAGAAAACAAAAGTGACACTTTGAAAACTTACCAAGAATTGATGCACTTGTGACTAAGAATGAAGAAAAAGTCCTTGCGATGAGAAAATGTCATCAACCTAGACTGAATAGTAATAGTGAGAATCAATAATGATTTGGGATTCTTATAAATAAAATTTACATGAAAATAATGATCGTGGTTTAGATGCATGCTCGCCACTTGTCAGTTAATGAGTGAATTAGTTAAGGGAAGTGGGTCCCTATTTTCTAGGAGTGCACTCTACATGCAATCAAGGAAGGGTTCATGTGTGAGAGACTGGAAGTGTGCACTTGATGATGATAAAGAGTGTGCACCTATTGAGAACAAGGAGTGAACACTTTCTATTTACAGGGAGTGTGCAATCACTATGGACAAGGAGTGTGCTAAATTGTGAGACAGAAGTGCACTCAAATAGGAAAAGGAAGTGCACTCAGGCTCAAGATGTTTCAGTTTCTTCCAAGAGTGTATCTATGGTCACTAACCTTAGGAAGTTCACTTTCACTAAGAGAAAAAAAATGTTATTTCTCAATTTTATGTGTTGTGCATGCCAAGTGATGAAAATTGGGCTAAGTTAGAGAAAGTTAATGCTTTGATATCTTTAGAAAGGCAACACGAGAACTTCCAAATATAATAATGTGATACTTAGGAAAATTTGACTTAGTAGGAAAAGAAACACTTAGAGATGTAGAAAAGATGGTAGATACTTTGAAAATCATGAACATAAGATAAGACGACACAAGGTAGCTTGAAGTAATGACTTATGAATACATATGTAGGCTCCAAAATTGAATAAGGAAAAAAAAAATTGGAGGGTCGTTGTCGCAGTGACAACACTAAGACAACCCTAACTATATCTAACCTTCCAACTAGTGTAAACATCTTCATATAATCCACTTTAGGTTATTGTGAAAATATGTTTTCTTCCAATCTAGTGTTGTACTTTTCTATTTCTCCATTCTCATTGAGCTTTGTTTTGTAAACCCATTTTACACCTATGCAATATTCATCTTCTAATAAATATTTCTATACCATGAATCGTTATTTTTTATGGAATCCATTTCTTTGGCTTAATTTTCATCCTTTATTGCCACCTAAGAACATCTAAATTGACAAGTAAACAATGCAAAATTTTAATTCACATCTAAATCTTCATAGATTTCTCTAAAACTTGTAGTCTTTATTGAACTTAAGGAATCAATTGTAGAATAAATTTCACTACATTATTGAGGTTGAGTTACTTGAAAGAATGACTCATCTTGAATATAATGTCTTGGAGTTATTGTTGGAGTACTTGTGAATGATGATTGGGTTTTTGAACCTTGCTTTCATCTTTGAACAACCTATTCCTCTACATCATCTTCGACTTGAGATATCACTGCTCCAATTGTTATAGGTTTATCAATGCTTCCATCTCTTGCTTCATTTTTTTTAAATTCAACATAGTTGCTAATTACCAATTTTTTTGTTATTGGTTGATACAACTTGTATGCCATGGAGTGATCATTGTACCCAATAAAAATTTACTTCTCACTTATGTAATCTTGCTTTTTTCTCAACGCCTTAGGAACATGGGCATATCCCACAAAACCAATACTCTTAAATATGCTACATTGCAACTCATACCTATCCGTGCTTCCCATTGAACTTTGTACTTCATACTTTTGGTGGGATATCAATTCAAAACATAAACTAAGAAAGCTATTGCTTCTCCCCAAAACTCATTTTATAAATGCTTTTTCTTCAACATGATTCTATCCATATCCATGGTGGTTTTGTTCTTCCTTTTAGATGCACCATTTTGTTGTAGTATTTACCTAGTTTTGAACTATATCTTAATCCCATAATTCTTACAAAAGTTATGAAAATATTTTGAATCATCACCACCTCCTCATTATAATATTAATAATTTAATCCCATGAATACTTAGTTTCTCAACCATTTCCTTCAATTCTCAAAACATATCAAACATTTTATATTTTTTTGCAAGGAAATACACCCAAGTCTTTCTTCTTTAATCATCTATGAAGTTTAGGAAGTAGTAACTTCCTCCAAGTGACTAGGTTTAAATTGGACCACATAGATCTATACAAACTAGCTCCAAAGGTTACCTTTAACTAAAAGACACTCCCTTGGGAAAATTATCACTGTGTTGATTTGCTAAAATAAAACTTTCACATGAACTAGGTGATTCTTCAATGGGAGGAAACCTTATAACTATCTTCCGCTATTGTAATAGTCTAAACCCACCAAGATTTAGATGACCAAACTTGAAATACCATAACCAAAAATCATCCATGCAAGTGTTTTTTTCGAGAAAATGAGTAATCATGTCTATCACACTTCATGCCAAGGGGCTACATATTATTCTTTGTGATATTTACTATAGAAATCAAAATATCACTTGGAATTTTTTCGTATACAAAATAACCATTTCCCTTAAATAATACATTATACCCTTTTGCATAAGTTGGCCAACCCTAAGAAGATACTGTTTCAAACTTGTAGCATAGTACACATTTAATATATGCCTTTTGTGACCTTGTTTGGTAAGGATGTTAACCATTCATTTTCCCATAAATTTTAAAACATTGTTTGATCCCAACTTGAATTTAGTTTGTAATGAATTACCCATATCTACAATTATGCTTATGTTTCTTATTATATACTATCTATAATACAAATATCATTAAGTGGATTTTGAGTAGCATTACATGTAATGAATAAAGATTCTTCACACTTCTTAGAAGTGAATCTTGCCTGATCAAATATGATTTTTTCTGTATACATCCATGTGCATAATGATGCAACTTATTACGCTAAAAGTAATTGATTCTTGACTTTCCATACTTATCATTTGATTATGAACTTATGTTTCTACTCCCCCTTGAACTATGAGGATTTTGTTCTAATCTCATTTTTATTTTTGAACCATCTATTTGATTGTTTCTTCTATTTCTCCCCCTTCTTCTATTATTAATCATGATCATTTTTTAACTCTTGAGATATAAACCTACAATTTGAATGTGTTTTCCCAAGATTCACCATTCATGTTTATTCAAGATTCTTAGGATGGAAAGTATCCCAATAGTTCATTTACTAATAGATGTGACAAGTCTTTATAATTTTTAATGTCTATGACTATTACATCAAACTTCATAGGAAATTATCCAAGCGTAGTATCTACCACTATTTGATCTTAAATATCTTTACCATTAATATTTAGTTGATTCATGCACTAGTCTACAAACTTTGACTCCTCCTTCTTCAAATTCTCATTATTCATCATCAATTTCTACAACTTAATTGTATTCACCTATGTAACTACATCATAATTAGTCTCTAACATCTCCCACACTATCTTAGAGAAATTTATTGTTGAGATCTTAGGAAATATAGTCACATCCATGTCATTTTCGATGGAAAGAATAATTTTTTCATCCTTATTTTTATTGTTTCTAACTTTATCCTTTTGTAAATATGCCAAATATTGTTCGACCCCTTCATTAATTGGATTTGTATCGAGAACTACTACAATATTCCAAACATCTTGAAAATGTAACAAGGTATTCATATTAATTTCCCAAACTTCATATCTTTTTCTTACTACAATCAAAATCGGTATCTGAGAAAGACTCTTGCTTAAGGCCATATCTATTTTCATTTTCCAAAAAAGGCATTCTCTTTATAAAAATAAAAAACAAAACGAAAACACTTTTAATATTTTTAAATAAAAAACCTTTCCCTTTACTTGTTCATTTTTCAAAAAATATCATAATTAAGTCAAACTTTCATCATGAAAATTATGTTTTCATTGCAAGTCCAACTTTCATTCCTAAATTTAACACTATTTAAAAAAAAAGAGGAAACTTTTTGCAAATCCACCCAAGTGAATTTCTATTGAAATTATTCTATTCAAAATTGTATTAATTGACACTTCCTAACAACTATGGTGGCTCAAGACAATAATTAAGGCATGATGGTGGCTCACAGTAGCAGCTAAGAATATATAGAGATGCGAACTCAGTGTAGATGTTGGCTGCTTAAAACCCTCAATAAGCAACGTTGATAGTGGGTTTCCATATTTAACCATTAGTGATTAGTGTTGATATAGTGGCTCTAAAAACAACAAATATTTCTCGCCTTAAAGATAGCCTAGTGAATTACTCTAACTCATTGCAGTGCTTCTAGCTCTAGCACACTTAGTTCCTCTGGATCTAATAGCTTGGTTTATCTGGCTTTGATAGCTTGGTTTCTTGGGCTATGATATCAATATGAGTGACAGAGGAGATAACTATATTACTACAATAATTAAATACTCTTGAATAACTCAGAATAAAACGACATAATAACATCAATATAACATAATAGATTTGTCACTATTTAACTCTAATTAATTGAATTTCTTGAGGATACATAATTAAAGAGACCCAAAAAACTCATAGAGAACACTCTAGAAATATCATGTAAGATCCTCTAGAAACAAATTTAGAACACTAATTATGGATATGCTAATTGTATCTCATGGATGCATGACTAATTGTTCCTACATTTATACTTTACACAAACTACTAAAAACTATCATCTAACTAGGAGTAATTATATCTAACATGTTTTTTTAAGGACTCATATTGTAAAATATAATAATAAAATTACAATGTTATGCTTGGGACACCACCAATACATGTGTGATAAATACTTTGGCAATTACTGAAAGGGGGCGTGAGGGGAGTGTGAATCAATAATTGTATCTTTTCAATTAGTCAATTAAACTTAATTTCCTTTTTATGTATTTTTCATTTGGAACTAATGGCTTATGTATATGTTCAAAATTTAATTGATTCTTTCATAGGTGACAAAGAGGTAATTTCATACTTAAATTGAATTTAAAAGAATTCACATAAATGAGACATTCAAGTCGTAAGACATGAAGACACTAGATAAAAGTAGAAATGCATAAAGGTATAAAACCCTAAATTATTGGCTGAAGTGATGTGAAGGAAAGCTCCTGCTCACTTACCCAGATGCGGGCGGTTTGACAGATATTAATGCGGATTAATATCGTTGCAGGCATCTGGTATAGCAGGTGGCAACAGTGCGCACCTCCCCAGGCCATTACGCAGATGCATGAGACGGATATTATCTGTAGGAGGATCGCTCCTCATGCGAAATTAATTTTGCAAAGAGCTCGAGAAATCTCTCCTGGTTCAACTTGGATGGCGGATTCAGCTCCTCTGGTTGATTTATACCCCTGGCCTCCTCCCATGCTCGTTGCTCTAGTCTCTCAACCCTGTTCTAGTTCGATGGTTAAGTTGTAGGTCTGGTCTCTTGGCCATTGTAGGCAACCTTACTTAAGCTCCATTGCAGGTAGGTGCTATATTCCTGGTTCTTCTACTCCCTCAAACTATCCGGTCCCTATGTCAATGGTTTTTCGTCGAGGCAGTTGTCGCCGTGGTGGTGGTCGTGGAGGGTGAGGGAGCGCTCAGCCTGCTCCTCCGCCCATCATTCCTCTGGCTTCGGCTTCTCTCGCCTCTGCAACCAGTAGACCTACCCCTTATAGCTCCTTTCAGACCACCCACTTCATGTTCCATAGTCGATTGAACCAGCCTGGTCTGTCTGCTAGCATCACGGTCATTTTTTCAGAAGAGGAAGCCTGGCCCACTCTTGAATCGAACACCCCTTCCACCGATTCTCCAGGAGGCAGTGTGCAGTAGCGAATTGATGTGGGCTTCGATCTCCAGGGTGGAAATACATAGGCAGAAGGATTTGAGGACAATATCCCCATGCCTCCTACTGGTTCTCAGCAGAACACCCCTGCTCCTGAATGGAATTCCCCTGCTCCTGATCAACAGCCAGATGGCTCGGACAACTCGCAAAACTTGGAAATTTCTCTAGCTGGCAATGCTTCGGCACACAGGGCAAATGCGAACAACGTGCGGATGGGGGATCCTTGCCCAATTGTAGAGGAGGATCCGGAAATCGACTCTCATGTCTGATGATTTCTGGGTTTTGGGTGCTACTTTGGTTCTCTCTGGTCTCAATTTCTTTTTGTATCACCTATATGGCTACTGCCTTTATTTCTTCGTCTACATCTCTCCATCTCATGTTTACAGCCAGGTCACATTGTCAATTTTGTGTGTATGTACTCATGCTCAGTTACAGCTGGGCAGTTCAGTCAGTTTGGTGCTGGATTACGAGGGGTTTTTTTGTCTCAGAATTTTTGTATCAGATTAATCCCAATTTTGGGATTATCTGCCTGTGAAAGTGAATACTTCCTATACCTCCTTTGAGGCCTTGTCCTCTCTGTAAATATTTTTACTTTTTAATAGAATTAGTCTTTACCCAGAAAAAAAAAAAAACAAAAAAAAGGGCTCCTGCTCGCTTATTACATCAAATTTTCTATAGGCTCCAACCTACAAGACGTTACTACCTCAATTCTTCAGTAAGCTTCAACTTGCAAGAAAGCTCCAACTCCCACAAAATTTTTGTAGGTTACAAACCATAGGAGGCTCCTAACTCAACCTACTACAATAGATTTGTTATCAAGCTATAAATCGAAAGGAGACTACAATCCCCTAATCAACTTACAAATAAAATTTGTCAGTTACCTAGTCTTTGTCTATGTTATGTTGCTTATCCTCTTTTTTGTTTCTTATATTCTCTTTTGTTTCTTATCCTCTCTACTTCGCTTCTTCAAGTCTACTCTCCTTCTACTACTCTTTCTCCTCCTCTTTTCTCCTTACCAGGCTTGTTCAATAAGTTTCTCATACAAATGCTCAATTCACCAAAAAATTAATTTTCATTCAAAATGACATATTCTTTTTTATTTTTTTCACGTGTGGTTCATAGACAGCCGCGGTCACTGGGTGGCCACTACATCCGTGGAAATATTTGAGCTTGATCAAGGGTATGAAGCCCAGCGGCTAATAGCTAGGCCTAACCCCAAGGGCTTTGGGGAGAATTGACCCTATGACCTCCCGAACAGCGAGGCACTTATTTGACCAGTTGAGCTAACCCTTGGGGCTTCAAAATAACATATTTTATATACAAATAGTTCTTAATTATTGTATTACATGTAGGAATTCAAATTGAAGAGTTATCACTTGGTCTTCCATATGTGTTCACATTATTCCTCTTCATTTTGAATTCTGAAATCGAGTTCAAGAATTTCGTAATATTAATAATCTAAATAACATAAGCCAACAATAATGATTGCACTATGTCACTTTGAAATGTAACTTTAGCATATAATATTCAATGAAAATATCAAGTTCTCTAAACTTGTTCTTCAGAGCTCTGATGTGCCATGTGTTTTTTTTTTTAATATGTATTGTAACATTAGATAAGCTTCCATTTTATCAACCTTACATAAATATGTTTTTGCAACAATAGTTAACATTTCAACATCACATCACTTAATCAACCTTTGCATATCAACCGATCAATAGTAGCAATCAACATTGCAATATCAAGCAACATTAACATCAAGAAACCTTAGCACTAAGTGACTTTAACATCAACATAACTCATTAACACTCATGGCCACTTGACACCAATGGCAACATTTCCAATACTCTCCCCCTTTGGGATTGATGGTAACACAATGTTCCTCCTCCTTTTTATCCTAAAAAATAAATAAATAAAATAAAATATAAATTATTATCCTTGCTACCTCTTCTTACCTACCCCTTTGACACCAATGACAAGGGATTTGGAGAATTAATAAAATTCTCTAGTTGTGTAAAACTTTTTTACTCGGTAAATAAATTTTCCTTTGCTAACCATTGGGTGCTGATTACATATATCCTTGTGTCACCATCAACCTCACAACAGGAGGCATTTTCTTTTGTTATTACGGATTGTCACTGCTCAATTGTGTCTTTGGATTCTCTAATTTTCTTTCAGGTCTTGCATCGAAACTATTGATTCAGACAAGCAGCAAGGAATAGTTCAGGAAATATATAATTACTAGTTTGAACATTGAATGGTTGTCCTGATTAACAAAAAAAAAAACTTCCCTCGAAATTTCTTCCCTCCTGTAGGTTTCTAAGATCTGTTTTCAAACTTGGTATACTTTTTAACATTTTCAGGACTAACGCTCAAGTGAAAATGAAAATGCACTCTACCAACCAAATAGAACCCCATAAGCTTTAAGAATTTCATCCAATTATAAATCTACACATTATTTATGCACATCCAATATAACTTTAGGCAATCAATCAATTAGAAATATTCTCAAAGAATAAAACGAGGTTAACAGAATTATTTTCTTGTATAAGCATATGTATGTGCTCTAACAAATTATCGCTTTGTTGTTTGAATGTGCCCATTGAAGATGGCCTTGATCAAGATTTCACTGGTTGTATATATCTGGAATAGCACCCAACAATGTCATTGATTCGCATGATACAATGAATCTAAATCTATTGACCAAATAGAATACACTCCCAAATTTGTTAAATAACAAGATTCATGCCTAGAATTGCTTGGTTGTAGTAAGATATCACTCAATACTTTGAGCCAACATAAATATGAATCCTTTTCCAATACAACTAGGCAACAAAACAACCACATAGAGGTGAGCCAAACACATGGTTGCAAGTTATGGTACATAGATATTAAATCAAAGAGGAACACTAACATCATACATTCACATGGGGATTTATGTTGAACTTTCAAGCAACAGTTCCAACATCCATATCAATAAACCAACAACATGAGAATGTTTCTCTTGTACAAGTTCCACAAATTTCATGATACTAGCAATAGAGAAAGTAAAGAATTGGGAATAGATATTAATGATCAATGAATCAATTAGTTGTGATATCAATCTATGGGTGAATCCAACGATTAAATAAACTAACTTGGAGGAAACCCATACATTGGCCTTAGATTCGTACTATAGAATCTGATTACTCACACTTGTCTATGCCTTGATATTGGAAGAAGGTTTCTCAATTACATTTCTTCTGATTGGAAAAGTGAACGATGGTAACACAATATGATCCTGCAATCTACATAGGAAAATCCTTTTAAGAGATTTCTCAATATACATTGTGATAATACCACACGATAATCTTCCTATATGATAATATTCTCACACAATAATCTACAACACACAACTTTCAAGTTGAAGTTAGGGAAACAAACCCTAATTCACTAGTGGTCTTCATAAACTCCATACAATGTGTATTTACATATATATATATATATATTTATATATATATATATATATTAAGAAACCAATATAATTCAATGCACAATATATGTTAACATACCATATTTTTATAATGTTTCTCCATATATTAACGCAACTGCATATTAAACAATATAATGCGAGTGATCGCAAAGGCCCGATGTTTTTTTTCAAATGTTAGACCATGACAGATGGCAGGAGGAATAATTTTCATGGGCAGGAATGCAATTATTGTCAAAGAAATGCTTATGGAGTGGAACAATCTCTTGAAGAAATGGATTTTCACCAAAGTCTAGGAACATGACAGGTGAGTTGAAGCAAATGGAGATGTTGATTTACAAGGGGGTTGATGTAAATGCTGAGGATGACTCTAGATATGCTCCACTAAATTATGCTTCTAGAAATAGTCATGTTCAAGTTCGCTTCCTACTCTTGAAGAATGGAGCACTAGCTAATAAGAAACTAAGAGGAGGTGAGGTAACCAGTTTACACCATATAACATATGTGACAAGGAATAAAATATGTGGAGAAAATGATTATCTTCTCAATATTATGAATCAGTTAAACAATATTACATTGGAGACATGAGTAATAAATGACTGCAGTAAAACAGAACTAAACTAGACTAACTGAAAATGAACTAGGACACTTGGATGGATGGTTTTGACACCTAGTAGGTGGTTGGAATTAGATTCTCCAACACTCCCCCTTAATGAAAACCACATAAAAATTAAATTAAGATGTCTGCTGGTCTATATCTCAGCTAGGCTTACAATTTAAAAAAAATTACAATTTCCTTTTCTTTTTCTTTTCTTCCAAATCCTATAGCCTCTAAATTGTTTCAATTTTTTCCTTTTGTTGTATCCTTCAAACCTTAGTTTCTTCATTTGCTGGTATAGGCCTTCCATCGTTTCAAGTTGTTTAAGCATGTCTTGGACTTCTTCAAAAGATAGATTGTTTGTGGGATGACTACATATTATCTTTTGTAGTGTGCTTTTAATCATCGATCTACTGCGACATAATATGACAAAAAAAAATTATCTCTTCAAAAGTCCAATACCTGAAAATTTCATTGGTGTGTTCACCATGCATGTTGTCTTCAACATTCATATCTGCAGCTTGTATGTAGACCTCATCTAGACATGTTGCAAACCATGCTTCAAGGAACTTTAACTCTTCTTCATAATCATCCTATTTAATTGCACATTGGAAATTAATGACAAGTGTAAAAGAATCTACAGAACCACATTGGTTATGTTCCTTCTGCTTTGTAATGAGAGATTTCTCCTGTTTGTTTCTTTCTCTGCCTCTTCCTTTCTCTCCATTTTCTCTTTTTGGGATTCCTTCTTTTCCTCTTCCTCTATCTTTGTCTCTGCCTCTTCCAGTTCTTTACTAACTTGTGTTGTGCAGATAGGTTGTCTTCCACTTGGTTTTCAAACACAAGTGGGATTATCTCACCAAATAGCATCATGTTGATATCATGTTTTTGTTGCATCATCTGCAACCATTCATCATTAGGAAACAAATCTCATTAAATTTCACATCAACAAATTGAATTGTTGGATAAACCATAACACTAGCTGGGATCATCAAATTGTCATCAGTAAGCTCTATTGCTAGAATCACCAAGTTGTCATCAACAAGATCTGTTGTTGGATTTACCAAATCTTCATGCACTTGTAGTTATGAATAGTGGGATTCACGATCATTTATGTGCTCCTTCTCTTCTTCTTCTTCTGCAAATTCTTCACATAAATTATCCACTTGTGGCAGAGCACAGTGGGATTCGACAAACATTTCATCTCACTGTAGGTCTGCTGCTATATATCCACCTTCATCTTCAACTTCAATGCTCCCCCTTACACCAAAACTGCTCTCATGGGCATCTGAGGCCTTCTTAGTTGTCTTGGCATCCGAAATGAGGGGAATAATGTTGTCATCTACAAATTCCTTTATGCATTTTAATATGAAGGGATCATTTTTCCTCTTCACTTCCAATTCTTTCAAAAACACTTCATACATGACTAGTTGTTGCTACAACTTTGTTAGCCTCCCGGATTTTCCCATTGTTAAGCACTAGATCACTTCGACTCAACAAGAAAATGTACTTCCAGACGTAGTAGTTTCTTGGAACAAAAGTATATTTTCAATGATTTCCATGCTACTCAACATGGAAAAAAAATAAGTCTACAAATTTTCACAAAGATGATCTTTTCATAAAAGCCCTTATAAAACGCCTTACACACTGTTTTTCAAATCCTTTGATTTAAAACAAAAATAGCACTCCTTTAAACAAAACGACACTTCAAAAAATCTTTAATAAAGCAACCCCTTCTTCAAATTCCCTCTTTTAAGAGACCTTTAAAAAAAACTCCAAAACAAAGTCCTTTTTAAAAGGAATTCCTTATGATCCCCTTTTTTTAAAAACAAAGTCCTTATGATCCCTTTATTTTAAAACAAAGGCTTTTGAAAAAAGCTTTGAGCAACATCATTTTTTTTTTAACTCAAAACCATGAATTTTATGCTCGTAACCACTCGTATTAATTTGAGTAACATCCTTTAAAATTTCATGCTCACAACCGCAACTCGTATTTCATGCTCTTCTTGAAAATAAATTTGAATATATTATAAAGGAACTTTTATAATATCATGGACAAAGAAACTTCGACAAATGATGAATGGAAATAGAACGTTTTGACTTTTCACGAACGACTTTCCTTTTTAAAATTTGTGTTGCGTGTCGCACCATGTTTGACCTTTGTTCAATTAAAGACTTCAACTCACTTCGTGAGCCCTTTGATTAACAAAACACGTGTTATTGTTCTGGCTGATACAACCGCTCTGTATGTCGTCAGCGTCAGCACATTTTTCAATAGCGTGTTTATGCGTTCAGACACATTTTTTTTTTACAGTTTCGTAACTTTGTGGAGATCAACGCACTTAAGAAGAGAGGTCAAGTGTGTTGGTCACTTGATTTATTTTTCTCTCTTCTGCTTCTTCACGGGAGGATTTTTCAAATTCCTGCTATTCTATCAAAGAGTTTTATGCTGGCTCCGTCTTTTCTCTTTGTTACTCTCATTTTTCTGATGTCTTTGCTTTTCCAGGGATTCTTATGCAAACTAGCTTTGGTAACATGATAAGGAATAAAAGATGTGGAGCAGAAGATTTCTCTTTTCAATATTACTAATGGGTTAAGGAAGATTATGTCAGTAATAAATAACTGCAGAAAGACTCAACTAAATTGGACTAACTAAAACTAAACTAAGACACTTGGATGGACAGTTTTGACATCTAACAGATGGTTCGAATTAGATTCTCCAACAATATGTAGGCCATTAAAATGTTGTCAAAATCTCATTGATGCTAGTGCAAATTCACGTACTCAAGAATCTAATGGTTATACATTTTCAGGGACATCATGGCATTGTTAATTTGTTAATGAATGTGAGCACCAAGATTTCTGAGATATGAGACAATAAGGGTCTTTTACTAAGAGACTATTAGAAGACTTTGTATTTGAGGGCCTTTTACCAGGAGATTGTGGATGATTGATGAGAAGGTTCTGAAAATTAGGATTTGTGGAACTCTTCAAATATATTATGAAGAGCTCAGTGAAATATAGGGAACACTTTTTTCTTTTCCAATAGCAAGATCCAATAAAATATTTAGGAATAAAATGCATCATATACATTCAATACATGCATACACCATTAATCATTTGGTTGGTAGAATACATTCAATACCATATATCTAGAAAATAATGATGGAAATCGGAACTAAGACCATTTTTTTCATACCATGTAGGTTGTTTTTCATATAATGATGGTCGATCTCTATCCTAGCATATAATTGATACCTGTCATCCACTGTCCTTATAAAATTTTGATTGCAATTGCTTCACTAACCTTAAAATTATGAATGCATGTTCTAGGTGTATACATAACATACGATAAAGCATTGCATTCATCACATTTAATTCTAGGTGTATATCACATGTCTATTACATTTATTTGACTATTTCTTAGTCAAAAAATAATCTACAATCCCTAAGTCGACCTCCCCATATGTTGTTATGATATTCCTTTGAGTTTCCATTCATTCTTCAAATGCATCTTTTTGCCTCTATATCTCTATCATTTGTTACTCCTTCCAACCTTGTCACCTTTCTCGCTTCTCAGTTATATCTTATTTTCACTGCCTCTATCATTTTTATTATCCATGTGTTACCTGTGATCTTCTGCATTATTGACTCTCCTTCTAGTGTTACAAGTTTTCATTGTCTTGTTCCTTTGAGTCTCTTTGAATTGCCTATTTCTTGAATGATTATTAGCCTTGCTTTTGTTTCTTAACAATATATTGAGGTTCATTCACTTAGTATAGATCTTCAGGTTATATTTACAAAGATCTGATCTCTAGGATCATCCTTATCTTCATCTGGAAATATTATGGTGTCCTTTTCTGCAAGTTCTTCTTTTGTAATTTCTTTTCTATGAATTTGATACATATTTTGTTCTCTTTGTTATATGATTATTGTGTTTAGTGGATATGTTATATGCTACCATTTTTATATGGTTGATGAATTTGATACAATCACGATCCTCTTTATGAATCCTCCTCTATGCATGATAAGATGTGTGAATTATCATCTGTGTCTCTATGTTGGTCTACCATCTCTCAATTTATCTCTGTGTTAGTCTACTATTGGTGCTCATTTTTCATTTACAACTTTTCAATGTCTTAGCATTGGTGATATCTCTGTGGTCTGTGTTGGTGATACCTCTCTCAATAGTCAATGATAGGCTTCATCTCCCCCTGTAATCAATAACATTTTCTTTGATGCTAACATAAAAACTAAGTTACTGCTAGAATTTCAATTGTTTTCTTCATAACTCTATGGCTCCTTTTATGTAACCAATATTATTTTGATATAATTGGCCTTGTGCTCAAATTATCTCAGGTTCAATGAAACTTCTTGCATTCACTAGAATTATTGTATGATCTTGCTTGGATTTTTGTTCAAACTTTCATGTGCTTTTGGAGATTTAATGATACTTCTGCACAAGATTATCTTTTATACTAGTATTATGATAGCTTAGATGTTGGAAAGGGACTAAATGTGTTCATATAAATATAACTCATGCATATATATATATATATATAATATATATATATATATTATATATATATATATATGTATTATATATATATATATATATATGTATATATATATATATATATAGTGTATATATTATGTATATATGTATTATATATATATATATATACTATATATGTATTTATATATGTTATATACATAGATAATATATATACACATATATTATACACATATGTATATCTAATGTATATACATATATATACATATACATATATACATTATACATTTATATATATACATATATATATTATATATATATATATATATATATATATATAATATATATATTATATATATGTCTTCATTTATGACCTTATCATAGTAGTTGCAAATAATATGGCTCGAGGGTCATTCTCCTGACACTTCATGTTGAATACCCCTGGGGACTTGCTAGCACTTAGAAAGTTTCTCTTGGTTATAGGAGAGAAATTCGCAAGGTAACCTTTTCACTCCAACTTGTAGATTGAAGGCTAGCCTCTTCAATCCAAAGAGGGCTCTCTCTAACTTTTACGTTGTGGCTAGATATTTAGATAGGTTGTGTTGATGCAGGGTTTAGTTCGGCTTGAAATCAATAGCTCATTAGGTGATGGAGTCAAATAGATAGGGTTTATATAGGTTTACCAATATAATTGGTTGTCTAACCAGGATTGATAATGGTAAGGTGGATATCATATCATAGACCTCTGTCATTTGTTGTAGATGGATGAAGGAACAAAAACAATACACTACCTAGGGCATAAATAATGAACCCTATGGTAGCTTTAGAGGATCAAGATGGGAACCTTTGAAAACTTAACTCAGAGCATCAAAGTAGAGATGAATTTTGAATTAATTTATCTCTTCCAAACATTAAGAAGGAGTGCAATCATGAGATTATTAAAGGGGAAATTGAAAAACACAAAGAACATACATACTAAAATCAAACTATCACTTGGATATTTATATCACTGGTTATAATCTACTGATCTTGGCAATTCAAATAATTAAAGCATTCAAACACAAATAGACAGTGGCTATGTTTAAAAGAGAAACCAACCCTTTTTTCATATTCTTGATGAAATATATAGAAAATACAATAGATATAAGCTTCTTGAAGTATGGTAGTAGTAATTACAAAATATTTACATTATCTTTGAGGGTATAATTAGCAAAAATCACTGAAACCTAATCATCTTAGTTATTCCTATCTCTAATCTGGTACATAATCCCTGGTCAAAACAGAGCACAAGGTTGTTATATGCTCATGATGTTAGTATCCTAAAAGAATAACAAGTTGTCTACTGCAAGATACGATATGGAATGGTATGCAAAAAATCATCTCTTATTGAAAAGTGTTGATTCAGAATACAACTTTTTTTTGGCATATTTTTGACGCTTTAAATTTTCTTATGTATCAAGTATGAACATATTTTTTTAAATGTCTGTGGTTTTCATGCTAATTTTGAAAAGTGTTGATGCAATGTCAACCACTTTCTTTAGAGGGCTTATTTTGGACAATTTATATTTTCTTATGTATTAAGTGTGGGCTTATTTTTCTCTGCCTTTTTCTACTCTTTGTAGTCTACTCTATTTTTTCTTCTTCATCAAGGATGACAACTATTTCTTTGAACTTAGGATTCATTCTAGCTTTGAAATTCAACCATAGATTGTTTGTAGGACAAGTGTGAGGTATTTTTCCCTGAAACCTAACCTCTGTCTCAACTTCCTCATCCTTTATTTCAACTTTATGTTTACCCCTTTTTCCCTTTGAGATTTTATGTTTTGTTTCTTCCTCCTCTACCATAATTCTTTTTTGGTTTCTTTGGTTTCTAGTCCTCCCTTCATAAATTTCAACCTCTAACATCTTCACATGGAGCTCCTCATGTTTTTCAACATCGGGTTGGCTAGATTATCCTTCGTTGTGATGAACTATATCTTGAGAAAGAACTATGTTTTGGCCTCTTTTTGATCCTCTAGGTACATGTGGGTTTGTGTTCATTTGCCTCATTTTCCTTAATTGTTCTACTTTCTTATTCAACTCATGAGTATATAAAATCTTAATAAGACTGTGATGAAAAATATCATGAGCTTGTAATTCAAGTCTCTGCCTTTTCTTGGAACACATTTTCAACAAATTCTAATGTACCAAATATGGAAAATTCATTTTCCTAAAACTTGTTAAGTGAAAAATAAACCTTATGTGGTATAGGTAAGCTTTGGAATACCTACCTTCACAGGTGAAGAAAAGATGGTTTTAGTTTGCCTGGATGACCTCCACATTCCATTCTTGATTTGGGAAGTCTTATTTTAAGAAGAAATTTAAATCCACATTCAACAACCTCTGCTTCTTGAACCACCTTTCACCTTCAACTAGCAAACTCGTTGCTTCGGCAATCGACTCTTTTGTGACAGGGAAGTGAAATTTCTTGGTTCTAGTTGTATTTCCATCGAAAGAGAATATAAATCATGGCATTAGATAAGGTTGTACACATTAAAGTGTTGAAATATTAGTTCCCAACCCGCACTTCTAAAAATATTAAGCATTTCAAGGTACACTTTAAAGTATCTGCCATTGGGTTTGAACCACGTCACTTGGCCAGACCGACCCATTTTGCCAAGCTCCAAGACCTTCAACACATTTATTGACCTTGAAATAAACTATCAAAGGATTGAAAGACAAATAACACTGTAACGAATAAAATATATATAAATAATGTAAAATAATGTAAATGATAATAAGCATAAATAATTATTAGTTAATTAGTAATTAGGTTGAGGAGGCATGTCTAAATGAGACATGAGTCTTCATGAAGAGACACTTTCTTGATATATAAGCAAGCCTCTCATTCTCGTTTGTAAATCATTCTCATTCTTATTCATATATTTTAATATAATATCTATAACCTCATTGGATAACTTCATATTCCAAGTCTTTTGGAGTAATTAATCTGTAGAAGGAATTTTGTTCGCTTCATTTGGTATTAGAGCAGTTCGGTCCTCCAGGTTGCTTAACCAGTGCACAGAGCTTGTTCTCCAATCCAGGTCCTTGGCTATCGAAATTCGTCAACCTTGTTGCCGTACAATTGAAGAATTTTACTCAGAATTTGGGAGTTTCTCCTTTTCTTAGTTTTTCTAGGCCTTTGGCAATAAAAAAAAAATTAACAAAAAAAAACATAAGTAAATAAAATAAAATAAAAAAGAAGAAGAAAAAAAAAAGTAAAGGAAAAAAAACAGATATAAAATCTCATACCAAGTATATTTAAACTTTTTTTGTGGAGAAGCCCATGGTTTTAAAAACAACCCATGATAATTGCCCATGGTATTTTAAAAGTTAAAGAAAAAACAGGGATACAAAAGCTCTTACGTGAAAGGTAAATATTACTGTTTACAGGAGGCTTTAAAAACAACCCATGGTATTTTAACATCATGACCATGTCATATGAAAAGATGTGACCTTTATATTTATTAACTGGGGTGACATTAAAAGTTATCAATCGAGTAATTAAGTATATAAAAAATGGACCAATTTATTATTAAAAAAAAATAAGTGAAACTATTATTAGTATAAGATAATAAAGTTATTTTGAAAAGGGATCTTAATATAAAGAAATACATACATATATAGAGGGCAACAATATAAAGGAATATTTTTTAATAAAAGGGTATTCAAGTTTTTAACAATCCACATTAAAGGAGAATATTTGAAAAGGATATATAAAATATAAAGGAATTACTTAAAAAAATAAAATAAAATCCCAAGTTCGTCTTAACAAAGTAAAAAAATGGAGTCAACCATTGACGATAAAGAAATTGAGTGTAGTTCAAAAATGAAAAATGAAAGGTTTCCTAAAACCTTTAGTAGATATGTTGATATATTATTTAAAATGAAAGGATCACTCACAGGAAGAGATATCATAATCACTATCAGTCCTGCTGAAAAGAGTAATTATGTTAGTCCTAAATGTGATAACCAATTGGTGATTCCTGAATCAAATATAGTTGAAAAGAATATTCTTGGCGAATATGACAAACAATATGACATAAACAATCTACACCTAAGTATTGGAGATTACACTTTTACCTCACAATTCACCCTGAAAACCTTATATTCTGACGATAGTGACATTGTTTTGGGATCACCATGGATGGAAACTGTAGGTTCCTTTATTCTAAATACAAAAAAAAACTTTTGACATTTTCTTACAAAAAGAAGCAAATAAAGCTCCAAGATTTTACACTGGAACCAAATTCAGTAATGCCAGAAGATATCTCAAATATTTCAAAAGTAGTTTCTCAAGAAGGTAAAAAAGTATTACAAAATATGCAAAATGAAATTAATAAAATTGTTGTTGACAAAAATGAAGAAGTTTCCCAACTTAAAAACCATAGTGAAAAATTGTTGATGCAAATTAAGAAACTTAAGAAGGATAAGAAGTCATTAGAAAACCAAGTACAACAACTTATCAAGAAGGAAGCATCAAATGTAGGAATTCAAGTTGATGACAAAACAACAAACATTGATTCAGTGAATGTCACAATTCAGGAAGAAGATAAGAAAGTTGAAGAAAATACATGCCTGGATGATGCAATTCAGACAATGGACATCCCCAGTGAATGTTCCATAACCAACTCAACAACGTCTTTGCTAGAAGAAAACCTAAAAACTACCACATGGCCAATAAGGGGAATTAAAGTCCCATATCACCATCTGAATCACAAGATTAGACAACTCAACCAAGCTACATATCATAACGATTCAGACCAGAGAAAACCAACTAATGTTCCAGAGAATAATGACATAACATCAATCCATTCTTTTACTAACAAGTCATTACAAAATTCCTGTGATCAGAATACTATACAGAAAATTAATCTGGGATGGTCTGATCCCTTCTTAGTGTGACAATTTTGTTTGTCACTTAGAACATCATATCATCTTGTATCAACGAAGATGACTGTTAGGAGATAGAAGGACTTTCGAAGCCTAAAAAGAGATCAAGCCTTTTTCATCACCAAGCTTTGAGGACAAAGCCTTTTGAGGAAGGAGGCAATGTAACGAATAAAATATATATAAATAATGTAAAATAATGTAAATGATAATAAGCATAAATAATTATTAGTTAATTAGTAATTAGGTTGAAGAGGCATGTCTAAATGAGACATGACTCTTCATGAAGAGACACTGGCCTGATATATAAGCAAGCCTCTTGTTCTCGTTTGTAAATCATTCTCATTCTTATTATATATTTTAATATAATATTTATATCCGCAATGGATAACTTCATATTCCAAGTCTTTTGAAGTAATTAATCTGTAGAAGGAACTTTGTTTGCTTCAAACACCCTTTATGCAATGCAAAATAGTAAAACTGGGTTTGCTAGAAAAACTATTTTAAAGCAAAACAAGGCAAACTAGGGTTTGATTTAAAATGACTCAAGTGGGATCAAAAATGCTGGAAAGTTCCAAATCATATAGGAGAAGAACCATTATTTTACAAATCACCACTTGAGTGCTCAAAAAATATGACTTAATAAGTTATAAATCAAGTTTTAATTTTTCTCGAAAAGCACTATGAAAGCATTTCGTAGCACCATTCGATTTTTTACTATAGGTCAAATCAGTAAGTGCAATTTTGCATAGACTTAGGGTTAGGTAAAAGAGTTTTAATTACACATTTCCCTAGGATTACCATACCTTAGAATGAATAAAACACCCCCCTTTATATAATTTATGACTTGAAAAAATATAGACTAACATCACTGACTTGAAATCAAGGTGTAAACTTGATGCTAGTAGGACCGGATATAAAGAAGATGATATATACAATTTGCTCCTCTTGTCTTGAAGTCATCACATTTTCTTTCACTTTATGTATTTCAAGGAGTTTTTTTCTTTGCATTATTCAAAGTTCAAAAAGTATCAATATAATTTTTAAGAAATACAACATAATTTAATCCATAGGTCATACATATTCAGAGTCATTAAAGTTGAAAATTTTAGAGGAATTGTGATGATGCAAAATTCTAGACTCATATTCAAAATGCTTTGACTAGATATGAAAATGTTAACATAGATCATATTCATTTTGAATAGGCTTATTCACTTTTTCATATATATATATATATATAGTATCAAAGGATAAATTTATGAATGATGGACCAAGTGGATATTGTCTTTTTCATAATGAAGATGGCCTAGATTAATAGATAAAAGTTGGTATTTTTTATGTTTCTTCTTTCGCAACCACAAAGTATTGACTCTTAAACATTACTTTATTCTTTTAGTCTTCTTGTTGTTGTACATATAATTTTGTTGCTTTTGTAGAGTCTCCCTCTTTAGATAGTACATTGGTTTTTATATTCTCTAAAATCCATTGAGGCTCCTCTTTAAAGTCAAACTAGTGAGAAAAGGGAGCAAGGACTATCCCCACCTTGTTCCTTAGATATTCAAATGGCTCTCTCACTAGTTTCTTAGTAAATATATCTACTATATACTCTTTTGTTGATATGTATTCTAGCTTCACTGAAAGTTACCTTCATACCTTGTAGAGTATTTTCATCCATAACAATTGTGTGCAACAAGTCGCAGGTGTTATGTATTCAATTTTTTTTGTAGATAGAGATACTAAGGATTGATTTTTGTTTAACCTTTCAACTAGTGATTCTCCTAGGTAGAATGCAACACAAGTTGTACTCTTCCTTTCATCTATATAGTTGGCCCAATGTAAGACCACCTCCCATATTTACCCACTTTCACCAGCTTTCTTGGGTAAACATGAGTGACAGACTACTATAGCATGACTCAACCTCATAAGTATAGTCAAGGAAGTGGAATATTCAACTTGAAACTTTACTGAATTCCCTTAGGTGTTACAGGACCCTGAGAGATAAAAAACCACTCCGGATTCCTAAACCCTAAGATAACTTTTGTTTTGAGTGATCTCGAGCCTCGGTTGCTTGCATAACAAGGAAAGCCAACGACCGAAACCCTCAATTTATCCTCTATACCAGGAGAATAGTCATCTCCTTTCTGCCAATTGATCTTTAGGTAGATTCATGTGAACTGTAGTATACCATTTTGTTTGTCATCTTTGATTCTCCTCTTCCTGCAAGTATGCCATGTTAGAGAAACCAAGTAGGTACCATAACCAAAATCATAACTCAATGACATTAAGGAGAGGATTATCTCATCTATAAAATCAATCCAAATTATCATGATACATGTATAATAATAATCACATAAGTATGCCAACATCATGCATGAAAATACCAACTACATGACGATCCATGCATAACCACATGCATCTAACCCATTAAGTCAAAGTGTTTGAACCATGTTCTGATACCACTCTATAATTCCACCTCCCATATTTACCTAGTTTCACCATCTTTCCCAAGGTAAACATCAGCGGAGGGCTACTATAAATGACTCAAACTCCTAAGTACATTCAAGTAAGTGGAATTGAAAAATTGAAACTTTACTGACTTCCCTCAGGTGTTAAAGGACCCCCAAGATCTAAACAACCACTCCAGGTGCCCAAACCTTGAGATAAATTTCTTCTATAGTGATCTGGAGCCCTATTCCCTTTCATAACAAGGTAAGCCAAAGACTGTAACCCTCTAGTTAAATGGATGACCCTACCTCCCAGCAATTGTAGACTAAATTACTCAGTTATGTGCATGAAATCACGCGATCTGAGCCACCTTTTTAGGGCTATGATCCAAATTATACCCAGAACTTGATAGAACTTCCATACATGATAAATGACATAAGAACAAAGCCTCTAACACAAAACTTAAGCACGGACTTGACCTAACCTGATATAACCATGATAGTCATTTTGTCAAACACATATCAAACATGAAATAAACATGTCATGAATGCATATCTGAACATGGAAATAAAAATCTTATCTTATAATCATGAAGAAGGTCTAGTTCCCTCTCACAATAACTCAAATAAAATTTATCAGGCCATGCACTCATTAACTAGTGACTTACAAGTAAAAACATGATAAGAGACATAACTTGAATCTCTCATAAAACCATTCTTATAACCAACATATAACCAGATAAATAGCAATGATATAACAACCATTAAATCCACATAATAACAAGTATAATTACTCATTAATTGCAAGGGAAAGAGATGATATCAATCATATGCAAAATCCAACCAAGTCAGGGACTTCCATGTACCACCTAATGATAGATTGAGCTGAACCAAATCTTTCTTTTAGCCAATCACCCTTGTGCCATGTTCCAAGCATGAACGTGGGATATTATGGGATAAACCAATACATAAACAAACAAGGGATTCCAAAGGTTAAACCACCTCCACCCTCACACTACTGCGATCTCACCTAGCCTCTGTGTTCTATGACACCTATGAACAACAAACTAATGAAAACCAAAACATACTACCCATAGAGCTTTATAAATTATCTTGTTGTAGTATTTACAATGTTCAACCTAGTGAAAATCAAACTAACATGAAAACCATGAAAAAATGAAAACCATACCACTTATTGGAGCTTTGTAACACAACTCATTGCGATATGTACAATAACAACCATACATAAATATGCACATATAGAAAAACTCATTTTCCTTCACTAGAAAATAATCAACGATACATTGCCTGCATTTGATCAACCATCTCCCATTTAACTTCATCAAGCCCAAAGTTCTTCCACTGCACTTTAACTTTCTCGATTACTCGGTTCTGGAGCATGAGTTGTTTTCACTGCAATATGCACTATGGTTCTGGCTAGAATTATCCTTCTGGATCTACCTGCAACACAAACCAATCAATCTCATGATCAACATCCTTTACATATATTTTGGGCAATGAAACATAGAAAACATCATGGACTTTTAGTGTCTGAGGCATTGCAAGTCTGTAGGCCACTAGTGAAATCCTTTAAACAATCTCGAAAGGCCCGTAATATCGAGATTCCAACTTGGCACATGATCCAACCATCAAGGATATTTTATTGGGCTTGATGTGCAAGTACACATGCTCCCCAATTTGAAACTCCTTAAATGCCCTATGTTTATTTGCATAAATCTTATGTCTATCCTATGTTGCATTTAACTTCTTCTTTATAACCTGCATTTCCTATTCCATCTATGCAAACATATACAGTCCAATAAACACCCTGTTCACTATATCACTCTAGCTCACGGGAATATTACAACTCTACACATATAGTGCCTCAAACAGGCTCATCTGCGGTGACTCTTGTTACAAGTTGTTCTAAGAAAACCCAAACAGTGGAAGATACTCCTCCCACCTCTGTTGTTGATGCATGGCATACATCCTCGGCATATCCTCCAGTATCATGTTGACCCTCTTTGTCTTTCCATCTGTCTTTGGATGATAAGTTGTACTGAAGGCTAAAATTGTACACAAACTTGCAAACAACTCCTCCCAAAACCTGGAAGTGAACTTAGCATCTCTATTTGATACAATCTTCTTAGGAATACCATGCAATCGCACTATATCTCTGATGAAGATCTTTGCTACTTCACTGTCTAAATAAGTAGACTTAATCGCTATGAAGTGAGTGACCTTGGTCTTGTCAACCACAACCATGATATAAGCAGGTTACTTTGATGTCCTCAACAAATCTGTAATTGATCTGGTGCTCAAAAATATTCTCAAAAATGAAAGTTGTCAGATTGGAGCGAAACCTAAATGACCACATAGATATCACCATCTTGAATTCGACACAACTTGTTTTGCAGAAAACAGATGTTGTGTGCTCCCCCAAATGAGTTCTAATCAATTTGGAAAACATTCAAAATTTTATGTAGGGCTACCCAATCAGTAATCTATACTACTGACGTGGCATGCTCACTAGGCCTGTTGATGTAGAAAAATTATTGGGTTCATTGAGACAATGATATCACACCACTTGTCAGGTTTCTAATGGTGTTATGCTGGTGAATTGTCATTGGGTGATTGGGTTTTTTGTGAAATGGACCAACCGGAGGCTACCACATGGCCTAGCCAAAGGCTGCCACGTGACACCTCAGTGGCCACAAAAAATTGTTGGCATGTCGAATAAACCTTCATACGATTCGATCGCTGAAACTATCTCCAAAAAACTACTACAAATATCGTTAAGACAGGGATGGTCCTTGTTTAAAGGCCGCCTAAAATATTCATATAATGCTATGTTGGGCATAGTTTGGGGTTAAGGGCTGAGGGCTAGCCCCAACCCTAGTCACCACACCCACACAAACCAAGGGTGGGACCAGGGGCCAAGTTTTATCCTTGGTCCCCCCAACCTTAAACATTTTCCATACGACCAAATGCCGGAACCAGGGGTGTGTTGGAAGGGGGCCTAATCGTAGGCTCCAACCCCTAGTCACATGGGGGCATGTGACAACTGGCGCATGCATAGGGATCATTAGGAAAATTAATGACCCCATGATGCACTAGATTTGGATTGATTTGTTGCCTAGTTAGCAGAAAAAGGGGCCAAATTAGAGGATGGTTGGCACACTTGGCGAATTTCTAGGTCAACTAGCAGAAAAACTTGGGAAGCTCATAACTTTCAAATGTTTAGGTCTTTTTGTGAGTAGAAAGAGGATAGACATGGGTTTTTGATAGCTATGAAGCCATTGGATCTTGTTTTGAAGCCATTTGAGCATTGTAACTTTATTTAATCACTATTTTTATGAGCATAATGATATAGGCCCAAGCATTGGAAGATGGACCAAGAGATGTAGCCTAGGAGGGGTGAAATCCTTCATCACTTGTTGTTTTGTGTTTACTGTTATGGTGGTATTGTCTAAAATATTCTACAAATTCTGAAGCTTAAATTCATGTTTTATGTGTTTATGAATTCAACGTAAGAGCCTTAAAAACACAAATTTAATCATTTGCAAATTTTACATAAACCTCAAGCAATTTCATATAGAGATCAAGTTTGGTATCAAAGCATTGGTTCTTTGTTGTTGTGAGGATCTAATTTGTTTGTAAGTGTTCCTGATGCTTACAAGGTTGAATCTCGAGAGAGGAGAAGGAAATCTTGTGGGTGTGGGTTCTCAATTTGGGACAAGGACAAGGAGAGTACATTTGCTACAATATTGATGACAAGTTTCAACTCAAGTTCTACCTGAATCTTCAGTAAGAATGTCAAAGGAAGGTGGACCTGATAACATGTCAAATGATGAGAAGGTTTTTGGAAAATCATTCTTTAACATGACCCATATGGTGAAATTCTCTATGAAGAGAGAAACACAAGATTGCAAGGAGAGATCTCCAAGCCTCCAAAGGGAGAGGGTTCTTCAAGAGGAAAAGGAGGAGATATGCAAAAGCTTTCAAAAGGGAATGGAGGTAAACCACCACCTTCTCCACCTTCATCTTCATCCTCTTCCACAACTACCCCTTCACAAACACCTCCACAATCTCCAAAGGGACATGGTAAAACTCCCTTATTGAAACTTGATATTAAATTCAAATTGGCTATGTAAAATGGTGAGGTTAATGTTGAAAGACTATATAATTGGCTTCATCAACTTGAATTATATTGCAGGATTCAAAACATCAAGGATGATGAAACAAAGATTCGGTTGGCTTCATTAAGGTTGGAGAGTGCACCACTGATTTGGTGGGAAGCCAAAACACAAGAGGATATGAAAAAACATGGTAAGGTCTCAACCTCTTGGATTGATTTTATTGCTACACTTAGAAGACAATTTTATCCATTAGCTTATATGAAGAAGGCCATTATGGATTCGTAGAAGTTTAAACAACTAAAATGTCAAAGTATGCAAAGTTACACCCAAGAGTTTAGAAGAAGGTCTTTGATATTAGGTGTAGATTTGTCATCATAGGACACTTTGTTTAAATATATTGGCAGTTTACACAATTACTTAAGGCACACTATTCTCATGTTCAATCCCATAAATTAGGATGAGGTTTGTGTTCAAGCCACACATCTAGAATCAAGAGGGAAAAATATTTTAGATGAGAAAAGTGAGAGTTCCCTTGAAATTGGAGAAAAAGGAAAGAGTACGTTTAAGGGAAAAGGGAAGAATAATGTTTCTACTAAATTGGAAAAATAAAAACTCACATGCAGACATTGTTTTGAAAATGGCCATGATGAAGATCATTGTTGGAAACTCCATCCAAAAATGAGACCTAATAAACATAAAAACAAAGAGAAGGAGAAAAAAAATACAAATATAGAACATGAATTAGGTTCAGATTCAGGAGATGAAACCAAGATTCCAGTGATGGGTTTGAAAGGTAAGAACATAGCAAGCACTAGTTCTTCAAATTGTTATAATGATACTCAAGATGATGAAACAAGTATTGAACTTTTCCATATTAGAATTGTTTCAAAGCATACCAAAATTGACACACTATTTTATAGTGGTTCTCAATCAAATTTGATTTCTAAAGGCTTAGTCAAGAAGTTAAATTTAGAAACCATTCCACATCCAAGACCTTATCCTTTAGGTTGGATATGTAAGAATACAAATTTGCAAGTGACAAGGAAGTGTGTCCTATGATTTGAAAGTAATGCTAACTTTCTTGACGAAGTTGAACTTGATGTAGTTTCGCTTGAGATTTATGGTATTATTTTGGGAATCCCATATCTTTATGATAGGAGGGAAATATTTCATCACCATGAGGATAAGTACCACTTGTTCAAGAATGGAAATGAGTACATAGTTAGAGTGCATAGAAATAATATGTGTTTGTCTCTTACACAAGAAGGAAAAAAGAAGAGAATTGTGAATGCAAGTCACAATTTGTCTTTGCTAATGTTCAAGCATAAAGATGTTGTTAATGAGGCCTTTCAAGGAAATGCATCAAATGAAAAATATTATTTCATTAAGGTTGCTAATAGTTGTAATAAGTTGTTTCAGGGCTCCAGTATGTTGCCTTCCAAAAGAGGTAAACAAGAGGAGTTAAAGGTGCAACAACATACATCATTGTTGAACAATGATGGGAACAAGATGTCAATGCTAAAGGGTGAAAAAATCAAAGAGAAAGCACCAAAGAAAAATGACAAAGAAGGCATAACTTCCAGAAGTTATTCTTGGTGGTTTCAAAATGGTGCATGGAAATGGAAAAAACACTTGGTCAAGAGTCGAACCAAGTACAAAGCAAGACAAGCTAAACATCATCATGTCGGCAATGTTAAAGTTGAGAAGAATTTAAAGTTGTTTAAGTTTTCTTTGATTGAAGACCAAGGAAGAAATATGTTTGTCTATTCAAGGACAATTCGTTGTTATACAAATTTTGGGAAATTGCAGTAAGATGCTATCTACAATAGCAAGACAAGGTCTCCAGATTCAAGGAAAATGACAAGTTTTCATGAAAAGCTCAAATTGTTGAATTGAGGAAAATTTGAGTCGATTAAGATTGCAAGGGTGAGGGGGTTGTACCCTCATCTAATGTTTTAGTAATAAAATATATTTTTGGGTCCAAAAGCTTCCAGTGGGGAGGAGTGATCTGGTGCTCAAAAATATGATAAAAAATGAAATTTGTCAGATTGGAGAGAAATATAAATGACGGTGTAGCACTCATCATCCGGAATCTAGTGCAACTCTTTTCACGGAAAATGGATTTCATATGCTCCTTGAAATGAGTTCTGATTGATTGGGAAAATAGGCAAAATTTTGTGTAGGATTGCCCAGTCAGCGGTCCATACTGGTGACGTGGCATGCTGACTGGGCTTGTTGATTTTGAAAAATGATTGGGTTAATTGAGCCAATGATATCACACCAATTATCATGTTCCTAATGGTGTTGTGTTCATGAATTGTCATTGGGTGATTGGGTTTTTGGTGACATGTACCAACCAGAGACCACCACTTGGCCTAGCCAGAGGCTACCACGTGGCACCTTGGTGGACACTAAAAATTGTTGGCAGGTTGGATTAACCTACACAATATTCAATCGTTGAACCTATCTCCAACAAAATACCTCCAATATTATCAAGCCATGGATGGTCCTTGTTTAAAGGCCACCTAAAACATTCATATAACGTTATGTTGCATAGATTTTTGGGTTAAGGGCTAAGGGCTAGCCCCAACTCTAGTTGACGCACCTGCACAGACTAGGGGCCAGGGTTTAGCCGTATTTCTCCCAACCTTAAACATTTTCCTTGCAGCCACAAGCCCAGAACCAAGGGCGTGTCGGAAGGGTGCCACACCCTAGGCACTAGCCCCCAGTCACATGGAGGCCATGTGACCACTGATGCACGCATAGGGTTCATTAGGAAAATTAATGACCACATGATTTGCATCAAATTTGCACTGATTTGTTGCCCAGTTAGTAGAAAAAGGGGCGAAATTGTAGGACAGTTGGCCACACTTTGTGAATTTGTTGGTTGACTAGCAAACATGGGAAGCTCATAAATTTCTCAATTTTTGGTCCTTTTAGGAGAAGAAAGAGGCTAGACAGGGGATTTTGATAGCTCTAAATTCATTAAAGAGGATTGTGAATCTGTTTGAGCATTTTAAATTGATTTGATCACTATTTTTATGAGCATAATGATATAGGCCCAAGGATTGGAAGTTGAACCAAGAGACGTAGCCTAGGAGGAGTGAACTCTTTCATCACTTGATGTTTTGTGTTTACAGTTATGGTGGTATTTTCTACAATATTATGCAAATTAAGAAGTTTAAATTCATGTTTTATTTGTTTATGAATTTAACATAAGAGCCTTAAAAATTCAAATTTAATCACTTGCAATTTTACATAAACCTCAAACAGTTTCATATACAGGTCAGTAATGAAATCCATGGAAATGACCTCCCATTTCCACTCAAGAATCTGAATAGGATGTAACAAACCAACTGGGTGATTACACTCAGCTTTCACCTACTGATAGTCTTAACATCTAGGAACAAACTCTACCACTTCCTTCTTCAAATTCATCCAATAGTATACAATTTTCATAGTTGTCAATGTCTTAAGATAACATCGGTGAGCTGAATATGGCTTGACATTAAACTCCCTCTAGATAAGCTTCTTTCGTTCATTGTCATCCGTCACATAGATCTTGTCTCTAAATCTCACCAAGTCATCTACTGTGAGATGATAATCCACATCCTATTCACCTATACCCTTTTCTAAATTGTGCTTAAGTTGTCGATACCTGTCATCATGTTGTCTTGTTTGCAAGATCCACTCTTGAAAATATGTCTCATAAGATTTCATAGTTGCAAAATGGTTTACCTGCACTCTCCTACTGAGATCATCTACAACCCTATCCTCCTTACCCTTGATGTACCTAACCTCAAATTCAAACTCACTAAGAGTACCCAACCATCTAGATTTCCCAGCATTCAAATTAGGTTGGTCAAACAAGTATCTCAACCTGGTATGATCACTCATAAACACAAACTTCCTACCAAGAATATGGTGCCTCCACATCTTCGATGCATGAATGATCGTTGCCAACTCAAGATCATATTTCACATAGCTTTGTTCATGTTCATTCAATTTCCATGAATCATAAAGCACTACTTATCCCTCCTACATGAAGACTCCACCAAGTCCCCTCTTGCAATAATCTATACACACCACGAACTCATTATTTGGATCTACAATATTAAGAACTAGAGAATTTGTCAACAATTTCTTCAATTGATCGAAACCCTCTGCACATTCCTTTTTCCATTAAAATTTCTTTCCTTTCCTCTACAATGATGTAATAAGATAGGAAATCTACCAGAAATTCTTGATGAACCTCCTATAATAACCTTTTAACCCCATGAATGATCTGACCTCATCCACATTTCTAGGAGTTTCCCATTCCATGATATATATTATCTTTTCTAGATCCACTTCTATTCCTTCTTGAAACAACATGTCCCAAGTAATATACTTATGTCTGAAAGAAACTAGATTTGCGAAGCTTGGCATACAACTAATGCTCTCTTAGCATTCTCAACATTGTTGCTAAGTGTTCAACATGCTCTTCCTCATTTTTAGAATATATGAATATATCATCAACGAATATGTTAACAAACTTGTCTAGGTACGAACATAACAAACTATTCATCAAGCACATGAAAGTAGTTGGAGAATTAGTCCGACCAAAAGGAACTACAAAAAACTCATAATTCCCATACCTAGTCTGGAAAGTAGTCTTGTAGATGTCCTCTTATTTGATGTGTACTTAATGATATCTGGATCTCAAGTCAATCTTTGAGAACATTGATTCTCCCTTCAACTAAACAAACAAGTCATCAATCCTCGACAACAGATACTTGTTATTGATCATCATCATGTTCAACTTCCTATAGTCAATGCACAATCCGAGAGCACCATCCTTGTTCTATACAAACAACACTGGTGCACCCCAAGGTGATACACTTGACCTAATGTATACCTTATCAAGCATTTATTTCAACTACAACTTTAATTCCACTAACTCTATAGTGCTCATCCTATAAGTTTCCTTTGATGTTGGTGCCACTCCTAGTACCAACTCAATAGAAAATTCCACTTCCCTATGGTGAGGAAACTCTAAAATATATGTTGGGAATACCTCCTAAAATTGTTGCAATATAGGGTACATCATGAAGATTTCTGCATCCTCAATGTCCTGACCCTTATCACTAGAAATATGCAATACAAACAATACACACCATTTCCTACATAGTTGTGACCATCCTCACTTATGTAGACTTCTTCTTTCTCTACAAGATTCACTATTCCCCATTATCATCCAGGAACTCAATATCCTTTTCATAACAATCTACTTTTCTCTTGTGGAGATACAGCGAATTCATAGCCAAAAGCATATTATATGATCCCAATGGAATCACATTTAGATGTGGATATGTAGGCATACCATTTAGCTCAAATGCACAAGCTCTTACGCAATGATGAACTCCCTTCTTAATACCTGCAGCCAAATGCACCAACCAAGACTTTGTATTCACTTATTTTCTCACACCACATTTATCGACTAGGTCAAGATTAGCATAAATATAATTAGATCTAGGGTTAATCAAAATAGAAGCAACTCAACTATAGAGCTTACCTTCCATCTCAATAATGGAGGCTTGGTGATCTAACTGCTTGTTGTCCAAAGCTATATAAATCCGAGGAATGTTATGGACCACATCCCCAACTGTGTGCACCTCATAAGCACTATAGTTCTGAGTCCTGTCACTATGGTACAATGGACAATTCTTCTTGTAATGATCATTGCCACAAATCCAACACTGCAACGGTCCCCTACCATGACATCTATTTTTTTTCTCACCAGGTTGCAACCCACGTCCCTTCTCCACTGCATTAAACTTCTTGTAAGTAGCAACATTATCTTTCTCACATGCATCCTATGGTCTTCCTTGCCTTAGTGGCCACCTCCCTTTAAGTTTATCACTTCCCTTCAAATCACGCTTACTCTCAGCTTTACACTTTGACTGCTCATAAAAATGCTTTAGTTTCCTTATGGCTTCCTCTAACGACCTAGGTTCATCAAACTAAATATGGTCTTTATATCTTGATGTAAACCCATTGATAAACCTTCAAATATTTTCTTTCTCATGCTTGAGGTAAGGCAGATACCTCAACAACTCTAGGAACTTGCTAGTATACTCATCATTTGTCATGGAACCCATCTGCAACTCATAAAACTCCTTAGCTCTATCATCATAGTATCACTCATATATATACTTCTTCTTAAAAAAATTCTCAAACTCATCCAAAATCAAATCTTCTTCTTGAATTGCCTTAACATTCTTGACATCTTCCCACCAAATATATGCTTTCCCTTTAAGTCTGAAGGTAGATATTTTGGCTTTCATGTTCTATGAATAGTTATGTAATCTAAAGAATTTCTTCATCCCAAATAGCCACACCTCTGCATCTTCTGACTTTTTCATATCTCGATCAAATGTAGGAGGCCTGACTTTCTTGAACTTCGAAGGAATGTACCCACTCCTCTTATAAGGATGATGGTAGTGATGATGGTTATGATGTGTCCTAGATGAGGAAATAGAATGATACCCATGCATACTAGTCCTCTTTTCAAGTGTATCCAATGATTTTCCACCTCTAAATATGTCCCATCTATCGAACCTATATCCCAACCAATACCTGCTGCCATAGGCCCCATTAGTTTTCTCTTCATGTTATTCACTAATCCTCAATTGTCCCTATCTATGCAAGTTTGAAAACTCTAAAGGATCACTACATTGACCTTTCCCTTGTTTTCTTGAGCCCTTTCAATTATTTTCTAAGTCTAAACCAGCATGTCATTGTCTACCTTGCAACTTCTAATCTTTTCCCTCAAACTCAATGTATCTGCTATACCAAGAAAATACTCTTCTCCTTGCTGCCTAAGTGATCTATAGGGAGGGTCACGTGAATTGTAGTCTACCATTTTTCTCATCATATTTGATTCTCTTCTTCCTAGAAGTATTCCATGTTAGATAAACCAAATATATACCATAACCAAAATCATACCTCAATGACATTTAGGGGAGGCTTATATCATTACAAAATGAGTCCAAATTAGCATGATACATGTATAATAATAATCACATAAATATTCCAACATCATGCATGGAAATACCAACTATATACCATGACCCCATGCATGAAAACCATAACCATGACAATGCATGCATAACCACATGCACCTAACCCATTAGGCCCAAATGTTTTAACCATGCTCTGGTACCACTATGTAATGTCACCTCCCATATTTACCTAGTTTCTCAACTTGATTCAGGTAAACATGAGTGGTGGGATACTATAACATGACTCAACCTCCTAAGTACATTCAATGAAGTGGAATCAAGAACTTGAAACTTTATTGACTTCCCTCAATTGTTGCAGAACTCCCAAAAGCTAAACAACCACTCCAAGATCCAAAACCCTGAGATAACTTTCTTTTTCAATGATTTGGAACCCTATTCACTTGGATAACAAGGAAATATAGTGATTGTAACCATACATTCATAGGGATGACCCTACCTCCCAACAAATGTAAACTAAATTACTCATTTATGTTCATAAAACCCCAAGACCTGAGCCACTTTTTCAGGACTAGGATCTAGAAATATGCCTATAACTTGATAGAACTTCTAGAAATGATAAATAACACAAGAAAAAAGAATATAACAAAAAACTTAAGCAAGTACTTGACCTAACCTGGTCTAACCATGATAGTAATTTTGTCAAGCACATGATGAACATGAAATTTGCAGGTCATGAATGCATATATGAACATGGAAATCATAAACTTATATAAGAAATGTCAATAAGGCATAATTCCCTTCACAATAGTTTCAATAACATTTATTAGTTCATGCATTCATTAACCAGGCATTTACAAGTAAAAACATGATAAGAGTCATACCTTGAATCTCTAATAAAACCATGCTTATAATCAACATATAACCAAATAAATAACAATGATATAAAAACTATACAAAATCCAACCATGTTAGGGACTTCCACATAGCACCTGACCATAGATTGAGATTAACGAAATCTTTCTTTCATCCCATCACCCCTATGCCATATTCTAAGCATGAATTTTGGATCTCATGGGATAAACCAATCCATAACAACCAAAGAAATTGAGAGGTTAAACCACCTCCACTCTCACACTACCATGATCTCACCTAAACCGATCCTGAGATCACAAGACCAAACCAAGCTTGGATGCCTCAAAATTCCTTCACCATCCCATGAGGTATTTTCCTATCTCCTCCCACGTGTTTAGGGCTTCCCAAATAAAACCAACTCCACGCCAACCCTTGGTTTTTCTCTAAGACCACCTCACCTAGCTCCAAAACCTTCTAGTACTCTAAAGCTCAACCAAGAACGAATTCCATCACACCATGTCTATCCAAAAATGGAAAGGCAATGTTGAAACCACTATCAAACTAGGAAAACCCATTCCAATGATATAAAATGAACCTAACACACCCATGCATATACCATGCATGCCAAAACCATCTAGGAAATCGTACATACAACCTGTTATCTGCAAGTTTTCTCGCTAATGCCACTTGACCCATCTCTTCCTTGCTTGATTCTTGATTTCCTTTTCTTTCCTTTTACTTTCCTTTGCTTTCCTTTTTCTTTTATTTTCTTTCCTCTCCCTTGCTTTGCCTTCTCCTCTTGGGGCTCTTCTCCTCTCTGAATTGAATTCCAAAACTCAACTAGAAAAACGCTAACAAAAATCTCTAAACTGGTCCTCAGAAGCCTTTTTATCATTGAGGCCTATAATTTCTTCATTTTTCCTCTATTTTCCTTCATTTTCCTCCTCACATGAAATTTGTGACATTTCACCTTCATTTTCTCCTATTTTCCTTTATTTTCATAAATAAATGCCAATTAATGCCTTTTTACCTTTTCAAAGCCTTTACCATTTCGTTTGTCAATTTCCCCTTAGCCATAATAAACAATAAGTCATTCCCACTAGGATAATTTTCCCAACATTCAATTTGGAATACGTGTCCCATGATCTTAGTCTTATTTTTCTTGTATTAGCTTTATTACACGAACTTTTAACCCAGGGTGTTACACCTAATCTACATTTGTGTATGTTATTAATGTGAGGTCCTTTCCTTTTGGGTACCGTAACCCATAGTCTGTAGTCCCTTTCAAATATTTGAATATCTTTTTTGTTGCTAGTAGATGACTTTCCTTAGGCAATTATTGATATCTTGCCACTAATTTGACTACCAACATTATATCTAGTCTGAAGTTGTTATTTACAATAAATTTCCTAGCATAGATCTATAAAAATTTTTATCAACATTAGTTGACTCATCATTTTCACACAACTTCCATCCAAATTCCATGGGAGTTGAAACAAGTTTGTAGTCTTCCATTTTGAACTTCTTCAAACTATCTTTTAGATACTTCTCTTCAAAAATGAATATACCTTCTGATTTTTGTAAAATTTGTAGTGCTAGGTAAAAATTAATCACCCCAATCATTGACATATCAAATTCAAAATTCATCTCATTAGAAAACCATTGCACTCGATGATCTTTTTTTATTTAAAACATAATATCATCCACATACATTACTACAATTACGATTTCATCGTCACTAGCCTTTATGTATAAGGTACTATCAATTGCACCTCTCTTGAAACCCTACTTTTGAAGGTACTTGTCCAACCTAGAGTACCATGCCCATGGTGCTTGTTAAAGTCCATACAATGCCTTCTTTAACCTCTATACATCATTAGGATTATATGAAAATAATAATCCTTCAAGTTGTTCTATATAGACTTCTTCCTCATGTTCTCCATTTAGAAAAGTAGACTTTACATCCATTTTGGACACATTGAAATCCTCATAACAAGCAAAGGCAAGAAATATTATAATTGCCTATAATATTATTGTTGTTGCAAAAGTTTCTTCATAGTCCATACATTATATTGGCGAGCAACCCTTGCATACTAGTCCTTATTTATTTCTAACAATATTTCCCTATTCATTCATCTTATTTTTTAATACACATGTTGTATCTATGGCATTCTTTTGTATTGGTATTGATGTCAATTCCTAGGTCTTGTTCTTTTCAATCTGATCTAGCTCCTCATTCATAGAATATATCCAGTGTTTTCCTTTACTTGCTTAATCAAATTTCTTGGTTCAATATTTGACACGATGGAAATTTGAGCCTACTTTGTTTTCTCTGCAAGTTTTTTCCTTCTTTGAACTCCTTCACTTTTATCACTAATTATTTCACTATCATGGTGATTCTTTTGTACATACCTTGAGGGATCTTTTTATTGAGTCTTTATCTTTTATGATTCTTCATCGTATACTTATTTTTCTTCATTTTCATGGTGATGATCTAGAGGATTGATAAAACTTGTACTCTTGTTCCTATTATGTATCTCTTCGTCAAACTTTACATCTATAAAATTCACAATATTATGCAACTTTTTATTATAAAACTTGTATCGTTTACCATTTGTTGAGTATCCAAAAATATTCCTTGATCTAACCTTGAAAAAACTTTCCTAACTTTTCATCATCTATTTTGATATTTCACTTACTTCTGAAGACTTTAAAATGTTTGATAGAAGATGACTTACCATGCCACAATTCATATGGTGTCTTATCAAAATTCGGTATGAGATGTGCCTTATTAAGAATATGGACTATTATGTGTACTTCTTCTACCTAATACGTTTGATGAATTATTTTCTCTTACATCATGGCTCTAGCCATTTGATGTATAGACTTGTCTAAATCTTTGATAGAAGATGGCTTACCATGCCACAATTCATATGGTATCTTATCACAATTTGGTCTGAGATGTGCCTTATTCAGAATATGAACTATTATTTGTACTTCTTCTGCCTAATAGGTTTGATGAATGTTTCTCTCTTGCATAATGGCTCTAGCCATTTGATGTATAGACATGTTTTCTCTCTCTACAACTCCATTTTGTTTTGGAGTGTATGAAATATTATACTTCCTTTTTATACCATGTTCATCGCAAAAGTTGGCAAACTCATCTGAAGTCAATTCACCTCCTATGTCAGACATTATACACTTTATCTTACATCTTGGTTGATGTTTTTTTAATGCCTTGATGACTTTAAATTTATTAAATGCTTCTGACTTGTTTCTTACGAATGATACCCAAGTCAATTTGGAATAGTCATCAATTACCAACATGAAGTATCTTTCTCCTCTTGGTGCTTATGTTCTATAAAGACCACAGAAATCCATATGTACTAATTGCATGTGCCTACTACTTGAAAACTTATCCTTGACCTTCAATGAAGCTCAATCCTTTTTTCCCATTTAGCATGATTTGAAAATAATATTTTGAGGTTTCATAATATTTGGTAGAACTTTAAATGCTCGCTTTTTACTAATAATGATGATGTGATAGAAATTGAGATGCCCCGAACTAATGTGCCACATGTAGGACTCATATTTTTTTTATGTAGCACTCTTCATTATATTCCTTCAAGATATATACATTATTTTATGTTTTAATTCCTTTAGTTAAAACTTTCCCTGTTGTTGTTGACCTAATCTCATAATCTTGAGCTTTGCAGAGAACATCACAATCTCTATCGCACATCTCAATAATACTCAACAAAATACATTTTTAGTCCTTCAAAAAGGACTACATATTGAGACTTTCCTCTTCCATTATTCAGATTGAATGTACCATTTCCTCCGATTCTTCCTTCTGCATCATTTTCAAATGTGACATTCCTTGTTTTATTTTCATCTAAAAACACAAACTTACCTTTTTTCCCTATCATATGTTCGAAACAACCACTATCCACATACCATTAACCATCTTGGTTTTGAGCATATAGATATAGGCCACACTTATTAGCTTTCTTTTCTTCCTTCTTCTTTCTCCACTGTATAGATTCTTCTATTCTACAATTTTTCTGAGATTGTAACTTACTATTTCTAAGATGAAATTCATATGACTTGTGCCCAAAATTGTTATAGTAGTAATATTAATCATATAAAAGAGTGGATAAAATGGACTCCTTTCCAAATTCATATTTTTTTTTATGTTCACAAATGGATTATTTGCTTGACTTCTTTTAGGGTTTCTGATTTCATTTCTTCGAACATAAACTCTGCAATTTATAGATTTGTGTCCAAAATATTTTCATCAATATCACTATCCATAGAAAGGTTTCCATAGTTGGGAATAAATAATTTTTTAGAATAGATCATCCTTGGCATTTGATAACTTTGTCTCTTGAAGAAATATGGTCTTGGGTAGCCGCATTGTCTATTTTTCCACTCTCTTTTCTATTGAAATAGATTGTAAGTGCTTCTTTTCTAATGTTCCTTAGGTGCACTTTTTCCTTGTTCATTAATTGTATTGTTGACCTCCTTATTCTCAGGTTGATTTGTACTATCATTTTCTGCCTTGAATTTTTTTACAAAATTAATTGTCTTTTCTTCCTCTATCTTACTTTCACTATATTCTCCTTCTTAGTCAAACCCAACTTTCATAAGTGGAGATCTATGAGAATTTAATATCGTGTCCAATTTTTCAGATCCTTTTATATGTTGAAGGTTCATATTTAAATCAATCTATGACTTATTTGGCTTTTTCTTCATGGTTACTACTTGCTCTTCCATTTTTCACACTCCCTTATTTTCTCTTTTATTTGTCACATGATGTCTTCCACCTTATTGTCTTCTTCTAGTTCAACTTTTAGCTTGATAAGCTCTTCTAAATTAGACTATTCGTTTACATGCTTTCACAAATATCTTTATTTTTTTAATTCCTCTATTTGAGTCTATCTATTTCCTTTAGGGAACTGATCAACTCCCCATCAAAGTCTACCTCACCTTCTTCTTCTTCTTCTTCATATTCATTATGTTCTTCTTCCAAGTTTTCTAGGGCCATCAAATAAATTCACTAGTTACATATTTACTAGAGGATTCATTGGAACTTTTAGATTTTCTACTATCTTCTTGTGCGCAGAAACTCTTCTTTTTAGAGTTTTTTTCCTTTTGAATTTTATTAAACTTGTTCTTTTCTTTCCCCTTAATCTTGTTTTCTTCTTTCTTGTATGGAAATTTTGAGGCATAATGCCCCACTCTTCCATAATTAAAACATTTAAAAGGGAATTTTCCTTTGTACTTACCTATACCTTTCTTTAATATTTTGACAAATTTTTCTTATTCGTCAAAGTCTGAGGACGGAAATTCCTCTTCTTCTGTAGACTTGTCTACTTTGAAAGATACATCTCTGGTAGCTTAATTTCATTTTGAAATTATCATCTTGTATGCTATCAAAGAACCAAGTAGTTGATCCTTGTTCAATGTCTCAAAGTTGGATATTTCTTCTATAGATGAAACCTTAGGGTTAGACGTTGAAGGTAATGACCTCATATTTTTTGGACTATTAAAATCTTTGAGTTTTTCTCCTAGACCCATCATAACATTAACAACTTCATCTACTCTTAGAAACACCATGGAATTATCGTCATCTTCATTCATTTTTAATGTATCAAACTACATTCTATATACTTTTAATTTGGCCATCTTTACTTTGTTATATCCTTCATGAATATTTTACATTTTATCCCATATTTCGTTAGTTATTGTACATTGCATTACCTTAATAAGTTAGGGTTCACTTAATCCACTAAGAATATAATTCATAGCTTTTTCACTGGGTGTGAATTCCAATTGGTCATCTTTGTCACTACCCATTTTCTTTGGTTCTTCATACCGCATTGACATAACATCCCGGACTTATACTCCAAGCTACATTAAATATGTCTTCATTCTCACTTTCCATAAGGAATACTTTTTGTCATTAAACAAAGGGTCTTTGTTTGTTGAGCATCCTTCCTCACTAGTAATTCTAAATATTTAGGACTTCCTTCTAGTTGTTAAGCTAATGTTGAAGGAACCTACTCTGATACCAGTTGATAAATACTTTGGCAATTACTGAGAGGGTGGGGTGAATAGTAATTAATGTATCCTTTCAATTAATTAACTCAACTTAATTTCTTGTTTAAGTATTTTCCTTTTGGAACTAATGGATTATGTATATATTTAGCTTTTAATTTATTCTTTTGTAGGTTACAAAGATATGTTTTCATACATAAAATGAATTCAAAAGAATTCACATAAATAAGAAATTCAACTTGCAACACATGAAGACACTTGATACAAGTGGAAACCCATAAAAGGAGAAAAACATGAATTATTAGTTGAAGTGATACAAAGGCAAGTGCCTAATCCCTTATTACATCAAATTTTCTGTAGGCTCCAACCTATAGGAGGTTTCTACCTCAATTATTCTACAAGCTTCAACTTGCATGAAATCTCCAACTTCCACAAATTTTCTACAGGCTATAACCTACAAGAGGATCCCACCTCAATAGGGTACGACATTTTCTTTATCAAGTTATAAATTAAAATTAGGCTACAATCCCCTAATCAACCTACAAATCAAATTTGTTGGTTACCTGGTCTTTGGACTGTCCTACTACTTATCCCCTTTTCTGCTACTTATCTTCTTATATGTTTCTTATCCTCTCTGCTTCTCTTCTTAATGCATGGTCTCCTTTTGCTACTCTTTCTCCTCCTCTTTTCTCCTTATCAGGCATGTTCAAGAATTCTCTCATACAAATTCTCAATTCAACAAAAAAATATTTTTCATTCAAAATGACATATTTTATATATGAACAGTTGTTGATTATTTGTATTCCATGCATGAATTCAAAATAAAGAGTTATCACTTGCTCTTCTAGAGTTTTCCACAATCTCACACTTCATTTCCAAATAAGAAATTTAGCTCAAGAACATTTTAATATTAAGAAGATCTAAAATAATGTAAGAAAGCAACAATTATTCCACTATATGGATTTGAAATGTAAATGGTGTAACAGCTCTGGTGAAAATTCCATGTAATAAAAGTTAATAAAGGAAAAATAATAACCATGGTTGATGGGACACTTAATGCATGTTGAATGTTGGGCAATATCATAGTGATGGGGATCACGTTTGGTTGATTAATGGCTAAGGAAATTGGAAAAGGCAATGGCTACAACTTTGGAAAGGCAAAATGGCATTTTTGGCACATTTATTTACGAAAATAATGGAAATTAGGAGAAAAGTAAGGTGAAAGGTTATCGGTTGCATGTGAGGAGGAAATTGAAGGAAATAATGGAAAATGAAGATTAGGAGAAAAGTAAGGTGAAAGGTTATCAGTTGCATGTGAGGAGGAAATTGAAGGAAATAATGGAAAATGAAGAAAATAGAGGCCCTGTTAATAAAAAGGCTTTTGAGGATTAGTTCAAAGAATTTTGTTAGTTCAGTTTTGCACCTCTCCCTCTATTCTCTCTCTCATACTCTTGGACACTTAGAGTTTTCTTGGAGCACTCTTGGAGGGTGTGAAATACTTGGAGTTTTGGAGAAATAATGAAAAGGAAGAGAAATAAAGCGCAAGAAGGCACTAGGATCAATAGTGACAATGGGTTTTTATTGCAAGTACCAAGTTTCATGTATGTTTTCCTCACTAGTTTCGGCATTGATGGAATATGCATGTGGTATATTGGTGATTAACTATCATTGGCATGGAGCATTTCCTAGATTGACAGTGGATTTTCCTACCCTTGCCATTTCTTGAATGGCCATGTTGTTGTGGGTTCATTTCTTTATTTTTCTAGTTGGTTCTCATGTTTCCTTTAGTTTGGGTTGAGTTGCTAGTCCTAAAGGCCTTAGTTGGAACAAACACTCTAGAGCCCTAGAAGGCTTGGGTAGATACCAATCTAATGATGGTTTTGCAATTTCCAACTATGAGGTGGAGCCATTGTTTGATGGGTTGAGGTGGTTGGCCTCTGGAAGCGCTAGATGGTTTTGGATTGATGTGTTCCATGAGATCCGAAATTCATGCTTTGAATATGGCACAACGTTGAATGGCTGAAGAGAGATTTGTCTTAGCCATTCTATAGTCGGGTGGAACGTGGTAGACCCATCTAGGGTCTGGATTTTGAATCATAAATATCAGGTTATTTATCCTTGTATTTCTATGAGTATTATACTGGTTTATATGTGGATTAATGGCTATGATTTCTTTGGTATTTATGTTGCTATTATGTTGGTTATGTATATTTTTTATGACAATAACTATGTATGGATCTCATCATGTTTTTACTTGTAAATGAATTAAAAATGTATCTATGACCTAATGGATGAAACAATACCTAATGTGTTAAAGCATCAATGCTTCTTAGCAATTCTCAGATGAGTATGAGACCCTTATGCTCAGATCTGTTGCTTACACTATGGATTACATATTTCTAATATGTTTTACGAACTACCTGTCATGGATAGTAGGGGTCCAATTAAGGTCTTCTTCAAGTATTTTCATTTGCATCATTGTTTCCTTGTTATCTTTATGTTTTGAAATTGTCATTTAATTTTGGGCAGTAACCTGGGCTCTAGGCCTAGAAAATGACTCAAATGTCGAGGATGCTAGCATAACACTTAGAAAAATAGTCCCTTGACACTAGTAAGCCTTGTCTTGATAGCATACAAATCCTCCTGGACACTGTCAGGCCCATAGCATGGTAGCGTCTAGAGGTCAAGTGGTATAAAACATTAGTGGCACCCAAGGGCTAGTTACCATAAATGTTGGGATGGTTCCTAAGGGTCTTGCAGTTGATGTGGAAGGTTTGTAAGATGTGTTTCTATCGATTTCATTTCTTTAAGATCACATAGGAGGTTGAATAAAATCATAGTAGCCTCTTCTCACATGTTTACCCTGATTGGACGGTTACTTTGGTAGATGTGGGAGGAGGATGCTACAAAGTGGTATCAAAGCATGGTTCACCACTCAGAATGGATGGGTTTTTTGTTGGTCATGCATTCATGTCAGTTGCATGTGTGTCTCTTGTGTTGTAGGACCATGTGCTTGTTTCATTTGTATTGTATGAGTCATGGTTGTAGTAATCTCACCATGGAGAGTTGATGGTGTTGTTGTTGAGTGTGTCACTATGAGTGTGTGGTTGATTGTGCATTTCTTATGCATGTTAATGTTCACATGTGGTCAAGTGTATAGTGATGTAGTGGTTGTTGGCATGCATGATGTTATGGTATGTGTTGTTGACATGGTCATGCATTGATGACTGGACTCTAGCTAGAATGATGATTGTGTGGTTATGTGCTTATGTGTTGTATTTCTATATATCATCGTGATTATGTTATACATGTATCATGTTGATTTTTTTATCTTGTAGACAAGATATCCTCCCCAAACTATACTAAGGTGCATTGCTTTATTATGATTTGGTTTAGCTAACATGATATACCTTGTAGGAATAATATCAAATATGACTAGAAAGATGGTAGACTATAGTTCCTTAGACTCTCCCTATGGATTAAATGAGCAACATGGCATTGGGAATTCTTCTGATTTGGAAGATATAATGAGAATATTAAAGGAAGAAATAAGGATTTGTAATCGAGATAATGATCTAATAATAAAAGCATTGGAGAAAATAGCAGAGGTAAATGCAGCGATACTTTAGAGTTTGTGAGAATTGTAGCAACAGGGACCACTTCAGATCAGCCATGAGCAAGAGGAAAAACATAATGGGGCATATGGCAGTAGGTAACATGGTGGTAATAGGTCAAATAAAGATGATATTGTTAGAGATGATAGATTGTTTGATACTCCAGATAGGAGAGGTGATAGACACAGGTACTATTCTAGTTCTAGTTTTGACAGGCATGATGATCAACATCATTATCATCCTTACAGTAGGAGTGATAGGAATTATTTTCCGAATGAGTTTAAGAAATAAATCCACCAACATTTGGTGGAGAGATGAAGAAATCGTAGGATGTAGAGGCATGGTTTCTTGGTATGAGGAAGTTCTTTAGGTTGCATCATTACTCAAAAAACATGAAAGAGATAATAGCTACATTTAGTCTCAAAGATAAAGTAGACATTTGGTGGGAAGATCTAAATAATGTTACAGGTATACATGAGGAGGACTTGACCTAGAATGAGTTTGAGTGGCTATTCAAGAAGAAGTACCTATTAGATAGATACTTTGATGATAGGGAAAAAGAATTCGATGAGCTAAAGATGGGATCAATGACAGGTGAGGAGTACACAAGTTAGTTGTTGGAGCTACTAAGGTATGTGCCTTAACTCAAAGAGGTGAAGGCCACAATTCATAGATTCACTAGTGGGTTACCAATGGAATTCAAATATCGGATTGAGTTTGATGAGCCTAGATCATTGGAGGAAGCCATCCAGAAGCTAAAGCATTGCAATGAGGAACCAATGTGTAGATCTGAGACTAATCCAGATTGGAAAGGTAATGAAAATAACAAAGGAAAATTGGACAAAAAATTAGCAAGGCCTCAGGATTACGGTAATAAATAAAATGAGCACCATCTAAGAAGTCCAATGCATCTTACAGAGGACAAGGACATCGATCTGAGGAGCAAAACAAGGGTGTAGGCTAGAAACCTATAGAGTGTTGGACTTGTGAAAAAGGTTAGTGCAGGAGATACTTTCAGCAGAATCAAGGTAGTAGGCCTCATATATATAGTGCGTAGGAGGTACAAACTATTGGGGATGTTGGTTAGCACATTCCTTGTATCTATGCAACATTGGATAAAAAACAAGTAGATCATCAAGCTCTATCATTGAGATGGATGATAAGCTTTGTGATCAAGTTATTTCTATTTTGATTGACACTGGATCTAATTATAGTTATGTTAGACCTAACTTGGTGGATAATTGTGGTTTTAATAAATAAGTGCATGAAAAATATACTTAGTGAAGTTGGCTACAGGTATAAAGAAGTGAGTTCATCATTGGGTAAGAGGTTGTGCATTTTATTTGAATGGTATGCCTACTGCAACACATTTTAATGTATTACTGTTGGGATCATACACTATCTTGTTGGGCATGGATTGGTTGTACATTCATAGAACCAAGGTGCATTGTTATGAAAAATCCATTGAGTGCTTGGATGAAAATGGGGAACTAAGAGCCTTACAAGGAAGAAAGAAAGACACGTCAATTAGGATGGTAACATCTATGCAGGTGAAGTCTAGTCACAAAAACGGGCATGTGTTATTTGTCATACAGATCTCTAGTGAAAATGGTAAGAAAGTTGAGGATGCAAATGTTTTGAAAAGGTACCCACTTATATAGTAGTTCCACGATGTATTTCCTAAGGATATTTCAAGATTGCCACCTGATAGGGAGGTATAATTTTCTATTGAGTTGGTGCCAAATTAAACTCCAGAATCAAAGGCACCTCACAAGATGAGTACAACTAAGTTGATAAATTTGAAGCTTCAGTTGAAGGAAATGTTGGATAAGGGATACATTAGACCAAGTGTATCACCATGGGGCGCATCGGTACAGGTTTTAAAGAAGAAGGATGGCACTCTTAGATTATGCATTAACTATAGGCAGTTGAACAAAGTGACCATCAAGAACAGGTATCAATTGCCAAGGATTGATGACTTGTTTGATCAGTTCAAGGGAAAAACAATGTTCTCAAATATTGACTTGAGATCAGGATACCACCAGGTACACAACAAAGAGGAGGACATTTACAAGACACGTTTCTAGATTAGGTATGGTCATTATGGGTTTGTTGTAGTTCCATTGGATTTGACTAATGCTCCAGCTACATTTATGTTCTTGATGAATAGTTCGATGCATCTGCATTTGGATAAGTGTGCTATTTTGTTCATTGATGAAAAGTTGGTATATTCTAAAAATGAGGAAGAACATGTTGAGAATTTACCAATAGTGTTGAGGTTATTGAAAGATCATATGTTATATGCTAATCTCAGCAAGTGCAGATTCTTCCATACTAAGGTACATTACTTGGCACATTTTGTCGACAAGGAGGGAATTGTAGTAGATCTAGAAAAGATAAGGACCATCATGGAGTGGGCAGCTCCTAAAAATGTAGATGAGGTAAGATCCTTCATGGGGTTGGTGGGTTTTTACCAGAGGTTCATCAATAACTTCTCACAAATTTCTTATCCTATCACCTCATTGTCAAGAAAAGGTAACAAGTTTGAATGGACAAAGGAGTGTGTGCTAGTTTTGAGTATCTCAAGTAGTTGTTGACACATGCACCACTATTAAATATTATAGACCTGGACAAATAGTTTGTAGTATGCACAAATTATTGTAAGATAGGACTTGGTGGAGTCCTTATGCCAGATGGATAGGTGGTATGTTATGAGTCATGAAAATTGGATGAGAATGAGAAGAACTACTCCACACATGATCTTGAGTTGGTAGTGATCATACATGCATTGAGTATGTGGAGGAATTGTCTTTTGGGGAGGAGGTTCGTGTTGATGAGTGATCATAGTAGTTTGTGGTATCTATTTGACCAACCGAACCTGAAAAATATGCAGGCTCAGTGGTTGGCCACGATCAATGAGCTCAAATTTGAGATCAGGTATATCAAAGGTAATCAGAATAGGGTGGTAGATGCTCTTAGTAGGTGGATACAGGTAAATCACTTAGCAGTTATGAGCTCCTATGCGATAGACTTACAAGATAGGATCTTGCAAGAAGGTCAGTAGGATGTCAAGTATATGGATATTATGCATAGGTTGTAGTAGAGTACAGGTAAAGGTATAGGTGGTGGTACAGTTCTAAGTATAGGTAGTAGTACAAATATAGGTATAGGTGATGGTCTAGGTATAGTTACAGACATAGGTGCATGACATGTGGAATGTCACCTCATGGGAGACAGATTGGTTATATTTAGAGACGTGATATATGTGCCAGACAAAAGTGAGCTCAAGAAGATGATCTTGAGGGAGTTTTATGTGAAACCATATTCAAGTCACCTAGGCTATCATAAGATATTGACCACAATGAAGAAATTTTATTATTGGTCAAATTTGAAGAAGGATGTAGTAGAATTTATGGTTAGGTTCTTTGATTGTCAATGTGTGAAGGCAAAGTGTAAGAATCTAAGTGGACTATTATAGCCAATTGCGATTCCAAAATGGAAATGGGATTTCATTTCCATGGACATCATAGGTTTTCCAAGGACAGTGAGACAACATGGTTCCATCATGGTTGTTGTGGATAGGTTGACAAAGGTTGCGCATTTCATTCCAGTGAAGTCTGCATTCTTAGCTAGTGATGTAACAAAGGTATTCATTAGAGATAAGGTCAAATTGCATGTTGTTCTAAAGAATATTTTGTTAGACTGGGATGAAAATTTCACTTCCAAGTTTTGGAAGGAGTTTTTTGCAAGTTGGGGAATAGAGTTGGCCTTTAGTACATCTTATCATCTACAGGCAGATGGACAAACTGAGAGGGTCAACTAGATATTCAAGTACATGTGGAGGATGTACGTGATGCATCAGTAGAAAAAGTGGGAAGAGTATCTTCCACTGGTAGAGTTCACTTATAACAATGGGTATCAAGATTATTTGAAGATGATTCCATTTGAGGCATTGTATGGGCAAAGTTGCAATACTCCCATCAGTTGGAGTGATCTACTTAATAGGGTGTTGATTGGACAGGACATGTTAGTAGACATGGAACAAGAAATGCATGCTATAAGGAAGAATCTAAAGGTAACACAAGATAGGCAGAAGAGCTATGAATATCGGGATAGGTTGTTCAATGAGTTCCAGTTTTTGGAACAGGTATACTTGCGCATCAAAACAAAGAAGAGCTCCTTGTGGATTGGTTCATGTACCAAGCTAGCACCATGGATTTGTGGACCCTTGAATATCATTGAGAGGATTGGGCCAATAGCCTATCAACTTACACTGCTTCCAACAATGAAAGTCCATGATGCTTTCCATGTGTCATTTCTTAAGAAGTATGTTAAAGAAGTTGATCATGCGATTGACTGGTATGTATTTCAGGTGGAACCAAATGGAGAATGACAGTTGGAGCCTCAATGTATATTGCAAAAAAAGGTGCTCATGCTCCAGAACCAAGCAATTAAGAAGGTTAAAGTGTAGTTGAAGCACTTTGGACCTGATGTAGCTACATGGGAGATAACAGATCAGATGCAAGCTATGTATCCTTCATTGTTTCCCAGTTGAGGCACAACAATTTTTGCATGGTCTTTTTGTATATGTTTTGGTACATGTTTGGTGATATGCTAGAATATGTACATATGTATATGGATGTAAATGTCACCATGAGCCATGTTATAAAGCTCCAATAAGTGGTATTGGTGTCATGTCATTATGATGTTATATTCTTTTATGTTGTCATGTTGGTTTTCTTCTCAGTAGGGAGATTATTGTAAATATTGCAATGAGCTAAGTTATAAAGCTCCTTGGGAAGTATGTTTTTCTTACAACAATCTTGTGGTTATAGGTGTTGTTGACACCAAGGCCGGTGTTCCCCCTAGCAGGAGGGTTTTATAATGGCCCTAGTGAAAATTTCACGTAATAAAGTTAATAAAGGAAAAATAATAACCATGGTTGATGGGACACTTATTCCAAGTTGAATGTTGGGAAAAAACATTGTGATGGGGATTACTTATGGTTGATTCATGGAAAAGTAAATGGATAACATTTTGGAAAGGAAAAATGGATTTTTTGGCACATTTGTTTATGAAAATAATGGAAATTAGGAGAAAAGTAAGGTTAAAGATCACAAGTTGCATGCGATGAGGAAATTCAAAGAAAATAATGGAAAATGAAGAAAATAGAGGCCTCATTAATAAAAAGGCTTATGAGGATCAGTTCAGTTTTGGAGATCTCCCTCTATTCTCTCTCTCATACTCTTGGAAATTTAGAGTTTTGTTGGAGCACTCGTGGAGGGTGTTGCGTACTTGGAGTTTTGGATCAAGAAGGAAAAAGGAAGAGCAAGAAAGTTCAAGAGGACATTGGGACCAATAAATATAGTGGATTTTTATTGCAGGTACTGAGTTGCATGTATGTTTTCCTCACCATTTTCAACATACATGGCATATGCATGTGGTTTATTGGTCATGATGTTTCATTGGCATGGAGGATTGCATGGATTGACAGTGGATTTTCCTTGGCTTTCCATTTTCTAGATAGCCATGGTGTTGTGGGTTCATTTCTTTGTTTTTCTGGTTGGTTCTCATGTTTCCTTTTGCTTGGATTGAGTTACTAGCCCTCGAAGCCTTCGTTGGGTTAAACACTCTGGAGCCCTAGAAGGCTTGGGTAGAGACCAATATGATGTTGTCTTCTTGATGTTTGACCATGAGGTGGAATCATTGTATGATGGGTTGAGGTGTTGGCCACTCGAAGCCCTAGATGGTTTTGGATTGATGTGTTCCATGAGATCCCACATTCATGCTTGGAATATGGCATAGGGGTGAATCATTCAAGAGAGACTTGGCTCTGTTGGGTGTGTGTTATATTCTTTCCACGATTAGCCCCATGCGTGGGGTGGCGAAAGCCCCTCCTATTCGTTGTGTTGGGCGTGGTGAGTGGGTCACAGGGGGGTTGGTAGCTCCCCCTATCGAGGTGTTTGAGCGGGGTGATAGCCCCCTTCTACGAAGTTCAGGGCAGTGCCCCAAGGAATTTTTTTTTCAACCCTATATTAGGTGGCTGAACCTACCTATGGTTTTTTGCATGGTTTTCGCACATCGTATTTTCTAGATCTAGTCAAGGGAACTATGGTTATGTACTATTCCAGGGTTAATGGATTGGTGTTTATGGATGCTTCCACATGTATATGTATGTATTATAACATTGAAAGGAATATAATGAAAAGTCAATCTGGTAGTCCCGGTTTTGGGATCCAGGGAAAAATCTTTGTGTATATATGTTTTATGTTTTATGCTCTCACCACCGTTTATTTTATATTTTTATAATTCATATGTAGGTAATTTATGTGTGGGGTTGAAACCTCCATTTGGTATCAAAGTTGTTTTGGCTTTAAGGGGATTCCTTTGTTGCTAAGGGGTTTTTCTCGGGCTTGTGGTATACCCTGCTCAATGGGAGATCTATCGGATTGATTCTTGTGGTGAAAGAAGATGGCGAGTAGTGGAAAGATAGAGATCCATAAATTTAATGGTTAGAGTTTTGAGTTGTAGAAACTCAAGATGGAGGATCTGCTGGTGGATAAAGATTAGCAAATCATGGTAGATATGGGTACTAAACCAACAGCAATGCCATCTGAAGATTGGGAGAAGTTGGATCGGAAGGCAAAGGGCACAATACAGTTGTCTATCTTAGATTCAATATTGTTGAATGTATCAGGGGAAGCTTTGGCAAAGGCTTTAGGACAGGTTAGGGACTTTGTACCAATCTAAGTCTCTAGTGAATAAATTGTTCCCATGGAAAAAGTTGTATAACCTTAGGATGAAGGATGGAGAGTTTGTGATAGAGCATATGAACACCTTCGATACTATGGTAAGCTAGTTGTTACCTGTTGATATAAAATTTCATATCAAGATAAGTGCATCATTTTGTTGTGTTCTCTACTAGATTCGTGGGATAGTATGATTGTTGCAATAGGTAACAATGTGACTGCCTTAACGTTTGATGAAATAGTCTCATCCTTGATGTTGGAGGAGATGAGACAAAAAAATAAGGAGGGCCAGAATGGTGATGCCTTGTCTATACGAATATGGTCTCAACAAAACAAAATCCTCAAGTGAGAGGCCTAAATCTAGAGGATATCTAAATATCTAGGAAAAACCTATAAAGATGTGATGGAAATGCAAAAAGGATGGGCACTTCAAAAAGGACTGTAGATCTAAAGCTGCAGAGAAAGGAAAGGGATCTTATGATTCTCTTTCTGCAGTGGAGAAAACGACCTCAGTTAAAGCTGGGGATGTGTGCTTGGCTTCTTCTTCAAGTACACATGTAGATCATGAGGAATGGTTGATTGAATTAGATGCATCCTTTCACTTCACTCCTCACAGGGAGTGGTTCTGCAAGTATGATAAATATGATGGTGATGATTTCTTATTAGGGGATGAAAGGAAGGATAGAATCATTGGTCGTGGAAAATTCAAGTTGTAGTTGCAAGGTAGAAATATTAGAACACTTACGAGCATTTTTCATATTCCTGCATTGGCCAAAAATACGATTTTTGTAAGCAAGCTGGATGATGCAGGTGTAAAAACAGTGTTCGAGAAAGATACCTCCAAGATGGTTTGGGGAGCACTTATTGATGCAAGGAGTTTAGATTGGAACTCTGTACAAGCTCCAGGGTAGCACTGTTATTATTGGGTGCAATAGTTCTGTGGTTACTGAAAGTGGAGTAGAAAATCTAGTGGTCTCTCGAGAAAAGACCATGATATGTTATCAAAGTCTTGGACATATTGGAGAGAAGGGCCTTTGAATACTTCATGGTAATGGTATGGTATAATGTATGTTTAATTTCTCTCTGGATTTTTATTTTTGTGAAAATTGTGTATATGGTAAGCAGAATCGGGAGAATTCCCCTCTGGTGCTAAGAGGGCGAAACAGATATTAGAGCTTGTGCACAATGATGTGTTTGGACCTATGTTAGTTCCATCACTAGGTAAGTCTGTGTACTATGTATCATTTATAGATGACTTCTCAAAGAATAAATGGATATATTTCCTCAAGAAGAAATATGAAGTCTTTGACAGGTTTAAAGAATTTAAGGCTCTCATGGAAAACCAAACAGAGAAGAAGATAAAGGTGTTGAGGATAGATAACGGTGGAGAGTTTTGCAAGTAATTTGAAGAGTTCTATAAGAAGTGTGGTATAGCATGGTAGAAGACTACTCCATACACACCTCATCAAAATGGAGTTGTAGAAATAATGAACATGAGGTTGATGGAAAATGAAAGAAGCGTGCTCAGTGGTAATGGGTTAAGACAGGAATTATGGGTAGAGGCAGTCGAGACTACATGTTACTTGGTCAACAGATCACCTTCATCAGCTTTGGAGGATAACACACCACAATAGGTATGGACTAGTAAGAAACCCTCTTTTTCACATCTCAGGGCATTTCAACGTGATGCTTATGTACATGTTCCGAAGGAGAAAAGAACCAAGTTGGATAGTAAATATAAAAGGTGCATCTTTATTGGGTATAAGGATGGGTTAAAAGGTTATAAGATTTGGAACCCAGAAACAAGGAAGGTTGTGTACAGTTGTGATGTGGTGTTTAGAGAGGTGAAAGATGTTATTAAAAATGAATTCTTAATGAAGGAACCTGAGAAGATGGAGTTTGAGGTAAAGGAGGAGGAATTAGACTCTACAGTAGAAGAGGAATCAAAAGATGAACAGCCACAAACTCTAGCTATGAAAATCTCAGTTTGAGAAAGAAGGCAACCAAAAATTTATAGTCCAACTGCATTCTATTAAAAATTTTCTTTATCTATTACTAATGAGGATCCCATAACTGTTAGGGAAGCAGTAAAGTCAGAGGATGGAAAACTATGGAAAGAGGTCATGGTTGATGAAATGGCATCTTTGCACAAAAATGAGGCTTGGGATCTGGTGGAGTTCTCGGCTGGAAATAAACTCACTAGCAGAAAATGGGTGTTTAATAAGAAGATGAATGCAAAAGGTAAGGTGGTTAAATACAAAGCTCGGTTGGTAGGGAAAGGTTATTCCTAGGTGTAGGGAATTGACTTTGGTGATATTTTTTCTCTTGTTTCCAACATAGCTTCTATTAGATTACTTTTATCTATTGTTCATTCTTTTGATTTTTAGGTAGAACAGATGGAAGTGAGGGAAACATTTCTTTACGGGGTTCTGGAAGAAGAGATCTATATGAAACAACATGAAGGCTTTGCGATGCAAGGTAAGAAAGAAATGGTATGCAGGTTAAAAATGTCTTTGTATGGGTTAAAACAGTCACCAAGGATGTGGTATTAGAAATTTAATACATATATACGGGTACTTGGCCTCACCAGAAGAAAAGAAAATCACTTTGTATTCTAAATTAATTGGTGACCGTGTTATTTATTTGGTCTTGTATGTGGATGATATGTTGTTGATTGAAAATAACAAATAAATTATCCAAGAATTGAAGACCTAATTGTCCTCCAAATTCGACATGAATGATCTTGGTGCTGCAAACTATATTTTGGGAATGGAATCAAATGAGATTGGAAAAAAGGGAATCTCTAGTTAAACTAGAGGAAGTATGTCGAGAAAATATTGCAGAGGTTTAATATGCAATATAGTAAACTGGTGAAGGTTCTTATTCTTGTCAGTGTAATGTTATCTATTGAATAGTGTCCCATGACACAAGAAGAAGAAGAGGACATGTTCTATGTTCCATATGCAAGTGCAGTTGGTAGCCTGATGTATGCAATCGTCTATATTAGACCAGACATTACACATGCAGTGTATTGAGTAGGTTTATGTCAAAACAAGGGAAGGAGCATTGGATAATAGTGAAGTGAGTTTTCAAGTACTGTGATGCAGGAAAGTGTTCCCTCTGCGGACAGAGGCAACCCCTCTAGCCCTAGAGTGGGTCTAGTCACAGCAAAGAGAGATCAACAATTGATTTCCTTAAACAATCATTGTTGGAGGCCTACCTCAACCGGTGGTCAATGAAGTTCCATTGCACTTCTCCAGCTTCCATTTCCTTCTCCTCAATAAGTGATCAACCTGAAACAATGCAAAGAAAATACAACAAATCATGTAATCAAAAAACAATAATGATACATTTACTCACAAAGTCAAGAAGTCATGAGCTATCAAGTAAATTACATACAAGACATAGTAAAACATCATTGATTGTATTAATAATGATCCAGCTAGTATATTTCTCAAGCATTCACTCTTCAAGGATGAATCTCCCAACATATAATTTTCTCTCTCACTCATAAGCTTTAACACAAAGTTAAGGGCACTCCACAACCTTCCACAAGCTATCAACAATCTCACACTTGTCACACCCACACCAGCTATATATCAAAATCTAAAGCACTAACAACACTGCTCAACCAAAGGGATTGCTAACTACCTGATCATATCAAAGGTGAGTGCTTTAATAGGAGAAGAAGTCTCCATGAAATGTGGAAGAGAGAGCTCATCCTCAAGGTAGGTAGCACAAATGACAGAACTGCCATACCAGAGGAGGAAAGGTGACACAAACTATGCCAACAACTCGGTCTGGAGACATCCAAAAGGCAGATTGTTCAAACGAATTCGCCCAACCTGGATCGTTGTGGTACATAAACTGATTACTCGTGACTGCATAGCATGAGGCGATGCACACAGACTTGTCGTCGCAAGCCACAACTGATAACCTTGCGCTGGGTCCAAAAATCCGATTGTCGCGGGAAATAGATGTACACCTGTGGCGCAGTCGTGATGAGACCATTATGGACAAGGGAATGTCGTGTCTATTAAGGGTTTACTAGTGACGAGGTAGAAACTTAAGGGATAAGGGTCATTCACAGCAACAGAGAGCATTTTCTTAATCTTCTTACATCAGTGGGAAGATATGAACATGTTAATTTGACACATGACACAATAGAAGGACTGAAATGAGGACAATGACAAATTACTGTGTATCAAATGCCCCCTAAAGCATGAAGCCCGAGAGAGTGGGAGGGGTGAAATTCTTTACAAATTCTCTAAACTAGAACCACCTCGAAGATCCTGTAGGTGCAAGAACAACTGATATCTATGATAGTGAAATACATATAATCTAGGCATGGGCGCAGCCAACCATAGGACATATAAAACTTAGTTTGTGGTATGGACGCATCCATCCATCAAACAATCATATATGTAATCATGAACCAATCCACACAACCTGAACATCTGTAATCTTAGCTCGGGGTCTTAAGATTGAACGATCATAGTACAAGTTCTATCATGTGAATAGATGTGCTGAATTTGAACATGATAGAAAGTCACTTGATCACCGGCCAATGATGTAAATTGTTAACAAGCATGAGAGAAACCACCAATAATGCCAATGGTTCCCAAGGTACCGCCCAGTACAATCCATGAAGTGTGAAAAATGAGTTGAAGTTAAACACTCGTGGAGTCACCCAATCAAAGACCAATGAGGAAAGTTTGTCGTCAAGCACGAAGAACTTGCCATTGAGGCATGCAAGTTCCAAGGTACTAAAAGGGATCTCTAGATCAATCTCCTGGATAATGAGCTAATATCAACAGGATATGATCCATCACAAAAGGGCCATGATGTTTCCCCCATCAACGACATGAGATAAGGAACAAGTAGTAGATGGTGAAATAGAAGATCAAAGGAGGAGGTAAGGGTGTAAACTGCAGAAAGATTATACTCTTGAACATATCGGTGAAACGACTCTGGAATGTGGCATCATTTTGATACCAAGGGACCTAAGGTTATGGATCAGATGGTATGAGGAAAAATGGCAACCTAAACTCACAGAAAGCCAAATGATGATGTATGGATATCCCAACCTGACAAGAAGCAAAAGTGTCGATGTTCAAGAGTGACTAGCTACCATAGATAATCAATGATGATTTCAAAATTTCCCCACACCTTTCATTGAACTACTCATTGATGAGTGTGCTAGGAGTGAAATTCATTCATTTATGGACAGTTTCTCTAGTTACAACCAGATCAATATATCGCCCGTACATTAACACAAGACAACCTTCATCTATCTATGGGGTACTTTCGCTTATAAGAAACTCCCTTTCGTTCTAAAAAATGTCGGCGCTACCTTCCAACGTGTAATATCTTATGCATTCCACGATATATGGCACATTGTATAGCCTTACTTAGATGACCTTTTGACTCATTCAGCAAAGCACTCCGACCATCCAAAACACCTTTGTGAAACCTTTCTTCGCTATCGACACTATCGTATTCGCCTTAATCCGCACAAATTTGCCTTCTTCGTTGAATCCGGCAGACTTCTTGGGTTTGTCGTCTCCAAAGAGGGCATCCGCTTGGTCCTCTTAAGGTTGAAGCCATCTTGAATCTTCCTCCCCCTGCTTCTTTGTAGCAATTACAGAGTTTCCAGGGTAAAGCAAATTTTTAATGACATTTCATTCCAATCTATGCTGAAGTAGCTAAAGGCTATACACGACTATTAAAATGGGATACTCCTTTTGTCTGGGATACCGTTGCACAAGAGACATTTGAGTAGCTCAAGATGCTCCTTGTTTCTACTCCATTGTTACGTACACCGAATTATCACCATGACTATACTCTTTATTTAGTCGTCGTCGATACCACTATTGGCATGGTTTTGGTCCAAGATGACGATGATGGTACTGAGCACGTTGCCTTGTTAGGCCCCTATACTACTAGTGTAACCCCTTATTATTATTAGTACAACCCTCTTATTATATTGTTTTACCCATTTAGTGCCCATATTGTTACTATTATGCCCCATAGAAGCCCACTATTGTTATTATTGTGCCCTTACATTATTATTGTTATGTAGGCTCTGATTATATAATGACCCCTTAGACTCCTATATATAGAAAGGAGGTCTTTTCATTTATATCATCAAAGAATTGTTCATTTATGTAATGTAAAGGAGGTTTCCCCCTTGAAGAGGCTGAACTCTAAGGCGTTGATCTATATTTTCTATCTTTTCTTGAGTTGGTTTCATAACATTTGGTATCAGAGCCTTGGATTCTAGGGTTTCGCTGCTCCAAACAGGTCATCGTGTAATTTTTGCTATAAATTTTTTTTTGTGACATTTCAGAAGTTGAAAACAAAACCCATTTGAGAAGACATCGCGCTGAATCTCGGGTCTGAATTTCAAAGCTTTTTCTGCTATATTTACGGAGATATGATCTGAGGAAGTTGGTCTTTTTGCAGACTCCTGAATTACATTCCAAACAAGTGACCTGGGGAAAAACATCATAACTTTTTCTCTGTGCATTGGATTGAAATTTCATAAGAAGGTACAGAAACAGGACGGACTTTAGTTTCTTGTATATATTTTTCAGAGACAAAGGTCAAAACAGTGACTCGTGGCACATCATACAACTTCGCTCTATTGAACTAGTCTATAATTAGGTCACTGTGGGAGATTTAAGATAACTCTTCCTTGGAGAATTTAATTTGGATCAGACTGGTGGCATTGGAAAGAGGACACAAAGGTATACTATAGGTCGCAATTGCAGAACTTGAAGATCTGAAAGTACAAAGTTACAGTCATTTCAAGATCGAGATCCTAAAATAAAAAAAAAGCAAGATGAGGAAGTTTGATGACAAGGATCTGGTAAATTGGATACGTGAGATGGAGCAATATTTTGATCTACATGGTGTACCACTGTTACAAAAGGTATGTATTGCATCTTCATATTTAGAACCAAATCAAATTTTATGGTATAAAGGGCTTTGTTCTCATAAAAAACTTGTTACGTGGTCAATTTTCACGGAGGAAATGATAGCACATTATGAGGATACAAAGAGCAACACCTTCTTTAGAGCAACACCACAACAATTGGAAAGAGTAAAAGAGCTTTGTTACATAGTGAGAAGTAAAATTATGGTAACAAGGAAGTCTACCCCTCACAACTATAATAATGGAAGTGTTGTTTCTCCTAGCCTTCCACAACCTACAAGGGTTACACCACAACAATTGGAAGAGAAAAGAGAAAAATGGCTGTGTTACAATTGTGATAGCAAATTCACTAAAGGTCATAAGTGTGCTGAGAAGAAATTATTTTACATAGATTATGAAGAGGAGGAAGAAAAGGATCAAGAAACATCAAAGGAAAAGGATATATACCAGGAACCAACCCCAGATAAAGAAGAAATGAATCCGACCATATCTTGTAAAGCATTGGTAATAATTACCACTCCTCAAACTCTCAAGATAGAAGGACATATCAATAAGAAAAAGGTTCAAGAAGTGAAAGATCACATCGAGAAAGAAAAAAATGAATCCAACCATATCTTGTAATGCATAGGACAGAATTACCACTCCTCAAACTATCAAGATAGAAGGACATATCAAGACGAAAAATGTTCAAGAAGTGAAAGATCACATCGAGCATCAAGAAATGAATTTGACCATATCTTGTAAAGCATTGGAAGAAATTACCACTCCTCAAACTCTAGAGATAGAAGGACATATCAAGAAGAAAAAGGTTCAAGCAGTGAAAGATCACATCGAGCATCAAGAAATGAATCCGACCATATATTGTAAAGGATTGGAAGAAATTACCACTCCTCAAACTCTAGAAATAGAAGGACATATCAAGAAGAAAAAGGTTCAAGCAGTGAAAGATCACATCGAGCATCAACAACAAGTTCTCTAACATTTAAAGGATAATGCCACTTCGGTGAAAAATCAAACGAAACAACAGGTAGATCAACATCATAGTGAAAAATCTTTTGATGTAGGTGATTGGGTATTTTTACTGCTACATCTCAAGAAAGATATTTATGAGAAGAAAATGTTGGCAATACTACATGCACTTAAAAAATGGTTACCTTACCGAATGGGAAGACTCTTCAAGGTAAAAATCGATCATGATAGTCTTAAATACTTTTTAGAACAACTATTGTCTTTAGAAGAACATAAAAAATGTGTCACAAATATGTTGGGTTATGACTTTGACATCATCTATAGAAAATGGAAGCAAAATTTTGTTGCAGATTCACTCTCAAGA
>APFE031547062.1:350340-368274 GCA_000404065.3 Pinus taeda
CAACCAGATTGGATAAACGAAGCAAGGGATGAATGGAAGAAGGACGAAGAAGTATGGACACTTATTCAAAAGTTGCAAAAGATCCCATACAATATTGCCAGAAATTGAAGAGGAAGGAAAATTCATATTGGAACCTAGAGTAGTCACAAACTCGACAGCTACGAAATCGATCAATTTCAGAGTATCTCATCAAGTGGAAGAACTTACCCACTGAAGATTCCACATGGGAGGATAAGAATTTTATACAGAAGCATTAAGAACTACTCAAGCATTCAGGACAACACTTTTTGAAGGAGAGGGGCATGTTAGGCCCCTATACTACTAGTGTAACCCCTTATTATTATAGTACAACCCTCTTATTATATTAATGTACCCATGTAGTGCCCATATTGTTACTATTGTGCCCCATAGAAGCCCACTATTGTTATTATTGTGCCCTTACATTATTATTGTTCTGTAGGCTCTGATTATAAAATGACCCCTTAGACTCCTATATATAGAAAGGATGTCTTTTCATTTGTATCATCAAAGAATTGTTAATTTATGTAATGTAAAGGAGGTTGCCCCCTCGAAGAGGCTAAATTCTAAGGCATTGATCTATCTTTTCTATCTTTTCTTGAGCTGGTTTCATAACATGTCTACTACCTCAGCTGCAATCTACTAGATACGGAAACTCGATATGCCTATGTCGAGAAGTTGGCTTTAGTGGCCGTTGATTCCATCCAACATTTCCACCACTATATATTGTTGAGTACCATGACGGTGATTTCTGGTTGCAACCCGATGATGTACATTTGTCACGTCAGTTTGTAGGGGGCAAATACTCAAAATGGATTGTTATCCTTCAAGAGTTTGACTTGGAGTTCATGACAGTCAAGTCTAAGAAATCCCTCCTCTTTGCTGAGTTTCTCTGCTCCCTACCATCTACAACTACACCCTCTCAATCCAAGAACCATATTCTAGATGAGTCTCTCTTTTTAATTAGCACCCTTGATCCGTGGTACAAGGATATTATTGTGTATCTTCAGATGTCTTCCTTTCGTTCTAATTTATCTAAGGATGCTTGGCAACGTATTCGCCACCATTCTCAACCCTACTGCATTATTGGGGACACCTTGTACCGGGTCGGTGCTAACTCTATTCTCCACCATTGTTTGACATTCGAAGAGGCCAAGCGAGTCTTGAATGACTGCCATGCTGGTGCTTGTGGTGGTAATATGTCCGGATATGCTACTGCTCAAAAGATCCTCCGTGCTGGTTATTTCTGGCCGTCTATTTTTAAGGATTGCATTCTTGCCATTCTCTCTTGTCACACACGCCAGATCTACCAACGGAAGATGCATGTGCCCCCTGCTCCTTTACACCCTGTCATTACCGTCGACCCTTTTGCCAAATGGGGCATTGATTATATGACTTGTAAACCTCGCTCAGCCAGGGAGCATGGGTATATCATCATTGCCGTTGATTATTTCATGAAATGGGCAGAGGTGATACCTACACTATCTAATGACGGTAAGACAATAGTGCAATTTTTATTTAATCATGTCATCTCACATTTCGAAGTCCCTCAGGCTATCGTCACTGATCACAGTTCCCATTTCCGTAATCATATGATGACTGAGTTAACAACCCAGCTAGGCTTGTGGCATTATAGTTCAACACCATATTATCCTCAGGCCAATGGCTAGGTAGAAGCTGTCAACAAAGTGTTGGTCATGATGCTTCAACGCACCATTAGCATGCACAATTCCTATTGGCATCTGATGTTGTTTTCCTCCTTATGGGCCTACCGAACTTCTACGAAAGATACCATTGGATTCACTCCATTCCAATTAGTTTATGGCATAGAGGCCACTCTTCCAATTGAGTGTGAAATTCCTTCTCTTAAATTAGCCATTGAATTGCTCCCGAACACTACTTCGATTGAAGAATGTCTTCTTTACCTAGAACGGTTAGACGAGACTCGTCGCCTAGCCTCTATAGTTATTGAAACATAGAAGAAGAGGGTGAAAACTCACTTCGACCAAACTATTCATCCCCATTATTTTGTTGAAGGAGATCTAGTCCTGCTCTATGATCAAGCGAATGATAAGCTGGGGGCAGGTAAATTCGAGCCCATGTGGCATGGGCCCTATATTGTGAAACATGTTTTGCAAAAAGGGGTTTATGAGCTGATTGATTATGAAGGGAATCTTCTAGATAAGCCCCGAAATGGTCTTTATCTAAAAAAATATTATGCATGAATCCCGTGCATCTTATTTGTACATATGTGCGCTTTCAGCATGTGTGTTTTCAGTGTGTGTTTGCTTGTATGGCTTGGTGTGTAGGCGTAATCACTGCTTATTGTGTCTTTTTACTTCTTTTGCGGATGTCTACTACACCTTACGTTGGTTGCGCTGATGGTGCCTACTGTAGTACCTGGAATCTTTCCTCTACGGCATGGGTGATCTACGATCCTCATGGTGAGTTAGTAGATCTTCTAGGTGTTTGTCTGGGTTGCACCACAAACAATGTCACTGAATACAACAATGTTATTGAATTGTTGACTAAGGCAATTAACCTCGATATTTGTGCATTGGTTGTGAATCTAGATTCTCAACTTGTGGTCCACCATCTCAATGGGCATTATTCTGTCAGAGATCATCATATCTTAAGGTTGTATTTACGTGTTAAATTATTGGAAAGAAGTTTTGATTTTATTACATATCAACATATTCCAAGAATATTAAATACATTAACCGATGCATTAGCAAATCATGTATTAGACAGACATTTACACAACATGTAAATTAAACATTGTATAGAAGCATTTAGACGCAATAATGAACCATAAGATAGCATATATATGTGTGTGTGTGTGTGTGTGTGTCATGTGATGCACTGAGGTGCTCAAAAATAAGTGTATATGTCAAAAAATAGAGTCTGTGTACATCCGAGACACATGTCTCTCAAAAACTTAGTAGCAAATAAAGCCTAGGCATCTACTGCGGTGGGTTATGATCCCTATAGCAAACCACTGCTCGTGCGACTCATCTCAAGAGTCTATGCACCCTAGGTATCACCCCTACTGTATGTTTTTGATACTCTATGGGGACCTCTTCAATCGCCCTGTAATTTGGGATCCCCTCTGTGAAGCCCTTAAGATTACGAGCTATTGTCTCCATTGAACTGCCAGTTGGAGGAACCAAAGCCAACTCCCTGATGACTTGTGGTTCCCTTCGTGCCTCCTGAGCCAGTCCCAAAGGCCTCTCCGGTCCCACATCTGCAGTAACATAAGATACATTATTAAGACATATACATGAAAAAATTTAAAACATCATAAAAGACAAAATCCAAAAAATAATGTGATCAAGTGTTTACCTCCATTGTCCCACTGCTTTCCAGCAGGTGGCATCATGTCGGAGTCCCCATGGAAATCCATACTTGCGTATGGCTAATCCTCGATAAAAAACACTTGGTGATTCAGCTACTCTCAGAAGTGTCCCCCACGACACTAGTCGACCACCACCCCCTCGCGACATGACATGTGCCCAGCGACTGATCCCGGTCTCCCATGGTCTCGGATCATCTAAATCCATATCCTGTAGCTGAGGTGACGAGGCTCACTCCAGCATGAGCAGAATCAGAATAGACTCGTAACCAAACCGCTTCGCTTCTCCACGACAGCATTTGGTGAGTTGCCTCTTCATGTTGATGGTCACTGCCTCAGCCCAGTTATACATAGTTGGGTTAAGGCACTCAAGAGCTAACTGAAGGTGTGTCTTTGTTGCCTCATGCTAGGCCTAGGAGCCCACTACTCTCGTCACCATAAATAGAACCGAACGAAGGATCAGGTCCTCTACTGAAGGAATTGCCAATTTCCCGCTAGTGCTTGATTTTCGTGCCCCTGGGCACACCTAAGCTATCAACATGTCTAGTGACTCCCGACCAACTTGTTGGCCCTCTAAAATTGGCATCTCACCATGACGAGATAGTCCAGTTAGGAAATAGATGTCAGTAGCATCAAACTAAATGTATTTCCCCCGGATGACAAACTTTCCATCTGTTGGGTTCCAAGCACGGATCAACAACAATAACAAGTCAGGTTGGGCCCGAAGGTGCGAGGTCAGGAAGAAATTTAGTAATCCACATTCAAGCAAAGCCCTTCGGCACCCAGCATCATTGAAAGCTTGTTCGTCGTGATCATCGTGAGTTCTTTCTTTCCATAGAAATGCCATATTGCCCTGCGTTGAAGGAGAAATGAATTAGAACTCCGTTCATAAGCTTAAATCCATGAATTATAAAAAATTTCAAATTTACGATGCTTTCACGGCTGTTTTTCAAATAGTGGCAATGGTTCGGAGACAATAGTTCATTTTCCTGATATCGTCGTGAGAGTACATCTGTATCTCACGACAATCGTGAAAGTGGTACATGTTATCACGCTCAGTCATCACTAGCTGAAGCGGCTTTCTTGCGACAACCGAGAGGTGGAATCAGATTTAAAAGTCTACCTAAAACCACCTATTCGATGTCAAATTGCATAAAAAGACCACTAAAATGCAATGCAAGGAAGAATGTACTTACTTAGAGAAGGTTTGAAGCGAAATCGTGGACTGGTGATGCCGAAATCAACTTCGGAAGTTTTCTCAGGTTGGTGCTCCAAAACGCCAAAGGTAAAATTGCAAAGTGTAAATGGTAAAAATAGAGTTACTAGACCCCTTTTTATAGTGCTTTTGGGAAAAATTTTAAATATTACACTTTAGGGTGTGGGTTTTTTCATTTATATTGAATTTTTAATTAGGGTTTTGGGGTTTTTTGATATTATTTCCACATATAATCGATTTATGTCAAATAGATCTTATGGTGTGATGTTTTGTGCAGGAATAACGATGGATGGCTCATACTACGAGTTCATATACACTTGATCCCAAGTCCTCTTTAAGCTCTTTTCTGACTTAAAAGACAAAATGATCGCTAAGTTATCCCTCTTTGACTCGTTAAAAAAAATAAGAGGCGGTCTACTTTGAGCTCTTTTCCGACTGTGTAAACACAAAAAGATTGCTGGACTTTTGTTGTTTCAAGTCTGATATTGGTTATGAAACGACGTGCCTTTGATCGCTTTTCTACTCTTTCAGATTGAGGCCACTAATTACGAAATGTACTCCATGATCATAATGGTCAAGTGGTTCCCTCGAGTATTATTTTATACTTTTTCGGGCTTGAGGGACACAAATTTGCAAAAAAGGACCCCCTGGAGTTTTCTTTTCCATGTCTTTTTCAAACTCTCTAAACATGAAAAAGACTCCGAGTTTCACCTATGTCAAACTCATTAAACCCTGACGGCATTGGACTCGTCACCATGACAAGACTCGAGCTTCTTCTCCCTAGGGCTCATTAAAACTATTACTAGATTTGATTTGACCGAAGATCAAACTTATATTACAAGCATATGCTATCCCCTTCAAGTTTGTTTTCAAAAATAATTGGGGTACTTGCTAGCAATGGTGGGGAAAAATTTGGAAATCATCATTGATTATCTATGGTAGCTAGTCACTCTTGAACATCAACACTTTTGTTTCTTGTTGGGTTGGGATATCCATACATCGTCATTTGACCTTTTGCAGGTTTGGGTTGTCATTTTGCCTCATTCCATCTGATCCATAACCTTCGATCCCTTGGTATCAAAATACTGCCACATTCTGGAGTCGTGTCGCCGATATGTTCAAGAGTATAATCTTTCTGTAGTTTACACCCTTACCTCCTCCTTTGATCTTCTATTTCACCATCTACTACTTGTTCTTTATCTCGTGTTGTTGATGGGGGAAACATCATGGCCCTTTTGTGATGGATCATATCCTCTTGATATCAGCTCATTATCTAGGAGATTGATCTAGAGATCCATTTCAGTACCTTGGAAATCGCATGCCTCAATGGCAATTTCTTTGTGTCTGATGACAAAATTTTCTCATTGGTCTTCGATTGGGTGACTCCACGAGTGTTCAACTTCAGCTCATTTTTCACACTTCGTGGATTGTACTGGATAGTACATTGGGAACCATTGGCATTATTGGTGGTTTCTCTCGCGCTTGTTAACAGTTTACATCATTGGCTAGTAATCAAGCGACTTTCTATCGTGTTCGATTTCAGCACATCTATTCACATGATAGAACTTGTACTATGATCAGATGGGTTTCAAGACCCCCAGCTAAAATTACAGATGTTCGGGTTGCATGGATTGGTTCGTGATTGCATATATGACTCTTTGATGGATGGCTGCGACCATGCCTGAGTCTTCATGGATGGCTGCAACCATACCTTTGTCATTATTATGGTCTTATTAATTGGGTGGTTGCGTCCATACCACAGACCAAGTTTTACATGTCCTATGGATGGCTACATCCATACCACAGACCAAGTTTTATATGTCCTACGGATGGTTGCACCCATGCCTAGACTATATGTATTTCACTATCACATATATCAATTGTACTTGCACCTACAGGATCTTCGAGGTGGTTCTAGTTTAGACAGTTTCATTAAGCATTTCACCCCTCCCACTCTCTTGGGCTTCACGCTTTAGGGGGCATCTGTTACACAGTAATTTTTCACTATCCTCATTTTAGTCCTTCTACTCTGTCATGTGTCAAATTAACATGTTCATATCTTCCCACTTATGCAAGAAAATTAAGCAAAAGCTCTCTATTGTTGCGAATGACCCTTATCCCTTAAGTTTATGCCTCATTGCTAGTAAACCCTTAATATGCAGGAGTCACCAACTTGTGATGCAGGAAAGTGCTCCCTCTATGGATAGAGGCAACCCCTCTAGCCCTAGAGTGGGCCTAGTCGCAACAAAGAGAGATCAACAATTGATTTCCTTAAACAGTCATTGTTGGAGGCCTACCTCAATCGGTGGTCAATGAAGTTCTATTGCGCTACTCCAGCTTCCGTTTCCTTCTCCTCAATGAGTGGTCAACCTAAAACAATGCAAAGAAAATACAACAAAGCACATGACTGGAAAACAACAATGATATATTTACTCACAAAGTCAAGAAGTCATGAGCTATCAAGTAAATTACATACAAGACATATGAAAACATCATTGATTGTATTAATAATGAAATGAGAGCAAGCTTACAACTAAGTCTTGAGTCACAAGCCTTCGTAAAGGATCAAGCCAGTATGTTTCTAAAGCATTCACTCTTCAAGGATGAATCTCCCAACATACAATGTCTCTCTCTCACTCATAAGCTTTAACACAAAGTTAAGGGCACTCCACAACCTTCCAAAAGCTATCAACAATCTCACACTTGCCACACCCACACCAGCTATCTATCAAACTCAAAAGCACTAACTAGCTAATCATATCAAAGGTGAGTGCTTTAATAGGAGAAGGAGTCTCCATGAAATGTGGAAAAGAGAGCTCATCCTCAAGGTAGGTAACACAAATGACGGAACTGCCATACCAGAGGAGGAAAGGCGACACAAAGTATGCCAACGACCCAGTCTGGAGACATCCAGAAGGTCGATTGTTGAAACGAATTTGCCCAATCTAGATCGTCGTGGGACATAAACTGATTACTTGTGACTGCATTGCAAGAGGCAATGCACACAGACTTGTTGTCGCAACACACAACTGATAACCTCACGCTGGGTCAAGAAATCTGATTGTCATGGGAAACAGATGTACACTTCTGATGGAGTCACGATGAGACCATTATGGACATGGGAATGTTGTGTATGCTAAGGGTTCACTAGCGATGAGGCAGAAACTTAAGGGATAAGGGTCATTCACGGCAACATACAGCATTTGCTTAATCTTCTTGCATCAGTGGGAAGATATGAACATGTTAATTTGACACATGACACAATAGAAGGACTGAAATGAGGACAGTGACAAATTACTGTGTAACAGGTATTTGGATGGCACTTGTGATTATGGTATGTGCTACCAAAGAAGACTAGGATTGGAAAAAGTTTTGGACATCCGTGGCTTTGTTGATGCAGACTGGGTTGGAGATCTAGATCACAGAAGATCTACAAGTGGGTATGTGTTTAGTATATTTGGAGGTGGAGTCAGTTAGATGAGCAAGAGATATTCTACATTGGCACTTTCAACTACAGAGGCAAAATACATGGCAGCTAATCATGCAAGCAAGAAAGCAGTTTGTTTGCAAAGATTGTGTTCAAGTATGGGGTTGGTACAATGAGCTATAAGGATAGACTGTAACAACCAAACTACAATTTTCTTGGCACATAAACCTGTTTATCATTCAAAGACAAAGAAACCTAATGTTCAATATCACTTTGTAAGGGATATGGTTGAGGACAGAAAGATGTTGTTGGTAAAGGTGGAAACTTTGAAGAATAATGTAGATACATTAACGAAGTCTGCGAGCATTGAGAGGTTCTCTTCATTTAGAGAAACAATGAGTGTTGCAAGGCTAGACCAATGTCTAAGCTCTTTTGTGTCCCCCCATGGAAATAAAACAACAAGTGGGAGAATGTTGGGTGTGTGTTATATTCTTTCCACCATTAGTCCCACACATGGGCGCATTATAGGGGCGGCGATAGCCCTCCTATTCGTTGTGTTGGGCACAGTAGGGCATTCATGGGGGGGGCGACAACCCCCCTTTATGGGGTCCAGGGCCGTGCCCCAGGGAAAATTGTTTTGGACCCTATATTAGGTGGGAAGAACCTATGGTTCTATGCATCGTGTGCACACATGGTTTTTGGCATGATGGTTTTCTGCCCATGGTATTTCGTAGATCCAGTCAAGGGAACTAAAATTATGTTCTAATTCAGGGTTTATGGATTGGGGTTTATGGATGCTTTGGCATGTATATATATGTATTGTATTGAAAGGAATATAATGAAAAATCAATCTGGTAGTCCCAGCTTTTAGATCTAGGGGAAAATCTCAGTGTATATATGTTTTATTTTTTATGCTCTCACCATTGTTTATTTTCTATTTTTAGAATTCGTGTGTAGGTAATTTATGTATGGGGTTAAAACCTACAGGCTCAGCCATTCTACGGTTGAGTGGAAAGTGGTAGTCCCATCCCAGGTTTGGATTTTGCATCATTAATATGATTTTATTTCTCCTTCTAATTCTATGATTATTATATTGGTTTATATGTGGATCATATGGTTGTGATTTCCTTGGTATTTTTGTTGCTATTATTCTAGTTATGTATATGTTTTATGATAGTATCTATTTATGGATCTCATCATGTCTTTACTTGTAAATGAATGAGAAATGTATCTATGAACTAATGGATGTAACTGCAACTAATTTGTTGAGGCATCAATGATTCTTTGTGACTCTCAGATGAGTATGAGACCCCTATGCATAGATCTGTTGTTTATACCTATAGATTACATATTTGTGATATGTTTTATGAAATGTCTGTCATGTCTAGTCGGGGTCCAGTCAAGTGCTTATTCAAGTATTTTCATTTGCATCATTATTTCCTTGTTTTCTTTCTATTATGAATGTTTCATTCAATTCTGGAAAGTGACCTGGGCTCTGGGCCTAAAAAATTGGCTCAAATACTGGGGACATTGGAACATCAATAAGCAAAATAGTCCCTAGACACTGGCAGGTCTTGTCATGAGAGTGTCCAGAGCCTCCTGGACACTATTAGGCCCATAGCATGGGAGTGTCCTGATTCAAATTTACACAAGAATAAAAAAAAATATAGATATAACTATAAATAAAAAGATGCAGCAGAGATAACGCTTCATTGCATTAATATCAAATACTAAAATATGCTTACAGACAGAATTGCAATAAGACTAGCTTGGACAATGATAGCTTATCTCTAAGAGGAGATGTGGCAGAGACATTCCTCTGGACTATATTACAATGAGGCTTGAGGGCCTATTTATTATTGAGAATGAATGGAAAACCCCAAACATCCAAAAACCTAACCCTAGGAGATGAAATGCCAAACTATGGGCCCTATTGGGGTAAATTGGTACATCAATTTCCTAGAGTCGTAAATTTGGCATACGATCTTTGTTTGAAGCATATGATACCTCATTAGAAAGGTATATTTTAGGAATACAATTTCTGACAACAAATACTGAGTTGAATTCCCTTATTATCCATTGGTGATTTTCCCAAAATACGTCGCTTAGGGCCTCAAAATGGCTCTGGATGTTTAGGACCTCAAAAACTGCCAAAAATAGCAAACTGTGCTACAATTAAAGAAACTAAAAAACTGAAAGAAACAATGGTGGGGATCCAAGTGGAATAGGAAAATGGCGACCAATATCTACCTAGACCATTCCTCCCACCTTAGGAAGAAATGTTCCCCATTGCGTTGAGTTCCTCCATGAGATGAGGAAACTTCTATTGAACTTGGTCCCTAGTGAGGCACTTGCCCTGGTGAAGGAGTTGACCTACTTTGACAACTTGATATAGTTGGATTCTTTGCTATCAGGTTTTCTTGATCCAAGTTTCAATGATCCAATCAGTTGTGGCTTGTTCCATGCAATCTAGATTTAATTCTGTATGTGTGAGTTGTTTTGCAATGTCTGAGGTGTCCTGCAATGGTGGGAAGTATGGTTGAAGGTGGCCCACATTGAAGATTGGGTGGAGGCCAAGGAATGGGGGAATGTTGAACTCAAATGCATTGTCTCCGACAACCTTGGTAATAGTGTAAGGACCATAGCAGAGTGGTCTAAGTTTCCAATAGGCTCTGGTATGGCGTTCCTTTTACAAATGCAACTAGACTTGGTCTCCCACCTGAAATTTGTGTCACGCCCAGTGTTGATCATGTCGCTTCTCATACTTCACATTTGATTTCTCCAAAATGTCATGGACCTATTGCTGGATGTGTTGAATTTTCTCAATGAATTTCTTTTCCTTATCAGTTTCGAACTAGACATGAGCCTAATCTAGCTGAGTAGTTGCAAATGGTATGGCCATATCAATGGGACATAGTGGATGGAATCCCAAGCCCATCTGAAAAGGGTTGTGGCCAGTCAAGCCGTGGAGAGCCCGATTATAGCTATGTTGGACATAGGGGAGGCTCTCATCCCATGTGCGTGGGTGCTTTGAGTTGTACATGTGCAGAATGTGTATGATCATCTTGCTTACAACCTCTATCTAGCCATCAGTTTGGGGATGGAAAGCTATGGATTAGTGAGCTTGGTGTATAGCATCGACTAGATACTGGACCAAAATGTACTGAGGAACCTGTTGTCCTGATTTGAGATGATAGATTGTGGGATCCCAAAGTGTACCCACACTCATTCAAAGAAGAGTTTAGAAGTGGCTTTCATTGTGATATTCTTCTTACAGACCTCCATAATGGTCATCTTTGAGAATCTATCGATGTCTAAAAAAAAGAAGTCTTTTCCATGCTTAGTACAAGGAAGGCTCGACATGTAATCCATGGAGATGGATTCCTAAGGTTGACTAGGGGTAGGGAGTGGAGTATAGAGGCCTTCCTTCTTGATGATCAGTTTGTAAATGACGCAGACAATACAAGATATGATGTACTTCCCGACATCCTGTCAAAGATTTGACCAATAGAAATACTTCTGTAGTACTGCCATTATTTTCTTGACCCCAAAATTCCCAATGACCTGATTGTAGTGTGCTTCTTAAATCATCTTGGCACACTCGCTTGAAGGAACACAAAGGTGTCATAGGTGGCATAACAATGCATCTTAGAGGTGAAAATCTGGAACTTGTTGACCCTCTAAGAGCCTCTAGTATGTGTGCCCAAATGCTCAGTCGCTTTTGTAGAGAAGTAGCCAATCAGAAGTATCATGCCCATAAGAGTTGAGCATGGTGGTTAACGCCATGATTAGTGGTCGGCTGAGGCAGCCTCCAACATTATTTGTGCTTCCCTTGTTGTACTTGATATTCAAATGGAACTGTTGCAGGTATGTGGACCACTTCGGATGGCGATCATTCTACAACTTCCCTTATGTCTTTATGAACTGCAAGGGTTAGTGGTCTATTTGGATGAGCATTTCCTTCCCCAAGATGTAATGCTTCCATTATCGGAAGGCATGCACAATGGAATACATATATTTTTCATAAGTGGGATGCTTTCGGACTACCTCTGAAAGTGTCTCACGGTGATATGCCACTAGATTCCCCTATTAAGTAAGGAATTCCCCAATAGCATAGTAAAAGGCATCTGTATCGATCTCAAATAGTTGTTGCAAGTCTGGTAATGTGAGCACTAGTTCAAAGTAGAGGCGATGTTTCAACTCTGCGAATGCCTTCTTTTGATATTCAGACCAAAAGAATTTTTATTTCGCTCCTCCTTTGGTGATTTGACTCAAGTGCAAAGTGATATGAGAGAACCCCAACATGAACCTACGGTAGAAATTGGCAAGACCCATAAAGTTGCAAAGCTTTGTCAGAGTGGTTGGGGCTGGCCAATCCTGAATGACTTGGATCTTGGATGGATCTAGATGCACCCCTTGTTCATTAATAATGTATCCAAATTCTCAAAATTTCATTTCTCAAAATTGGCACACAACTTGTGTTGTTGCAGTGTTTGGAGAGCTTGTCGAATGTGATGAAGGTGATATTCCCAACTCTGGCTGGAGATCAGGATGTCATGCAAGTATACCACTAAAAATGAGTTGGTGAATGGCTACAAGATGTCATCCATCAAACTCATGAAGGTTAGAGGAGAATTTGTTAACCCAAAAGGCATAACCAGCCATTTGAAAAGGTCGTTTTTGGCTTTAAAGGTAGTCTTCCACATATCGGAGGGTTCAATTGGTACCTAGTGATATCTAGACTTGAAGTCGATCTTCCTAAGATATTTGGCCCCCTTGATTTGGTCCAGAAGGTCATCAATCCATGGGATTGAGTAACTATTCTAGACAATGATCTTGTTCAACGCTCGATAGTCAATACATAGTCTCCAAGTCCTCTCCTTCTTCTATACCAACATGATCGGACTCCCACAATGTGATGAACCTAGACAGATATGGCCTTTTTGGAAAAGCTCTTGAATCTACCTCTTGATTTCGTCATTCTCCATAACAGAGTGCCCATAAATTGGTCCATTGACTAACGGTGCACCTGGGGTCAAATTGATGGAGTGCTTTAACCTCATAGTGCGCAGGCACCCCTGCGAGGGAGGTAAATATGTCCTCGTACTCCTAAACAACCTTGTCCATATGTTTTTGTCATGCTGCGGGGCCCTGTCAGGAGGTCGTGACCACCATCTTCTTTTTCCCTAAGGGCATATCATCAAGAACAAATTTCTTGGTTTTGTAAATGAGCTTACTACATTGTTTTGCAGAAACCAAAGGGATGGTGGTAGGCAATGTACCTCCTGTATCCTATACAACTTACTTCCTAAGGTAACAATAACAGTGTGAGGCCTTGACTCATACATAGCATGTCGCTTCCATAAATATGGTAGGCCTAATAATACATCACAAACATCAAAAGGAGCAACATCGCATAATACCTCACTTGTGAAGGGCTTGATGCTGTATGGAAGGCGGAACTACTGACTGACGTGAAGATCTCATTATTGGTGAAACCACCCAATGGTGTACCATTGTGGGTGTGTTGTGGTTGATAAGCCTATCCGCTTCATGACCTCTGCTGAAATGAGGTTCTTTTGGCTCCTACTATTAACAATGAACTATAGTGGGGAACCCTTTAGCCACGTATGGCAATGCAAGACATGCTCCTCCTCCTCTAGATCTTTGGGCTCCCTCCTTTTGAATCTTTTTGGTGGAAACAATGGTGTTGGGATTCATATCAATAATCTTCTTCCCTTTCTCATTCCCCTTGTCGGGTTTTGACTCGGAGTCAAAACATGCATCTGATTCAAAAAACTTCAGCTCAACCACCAATGAGTTCTTGGCCCAACACTTACTTGTGTTGTGAGTGGAGCTCTTATGGAACTCACACCACTTTCCCATGTCCTTCTTTGGCTTTGTAGGGTTGTTATTTGCTTTTGTCTTTAGCGGGTTATCCTAGGCCATCTTGCCTTGGCTTTTTCCTTTCTTCTGTGGTTTGGGGGCACCTTTCTCTTGCTTCGGATTCACATATCCAAAGTCTCACTTATTCTATTTAAGCTTCTGATCAATCTTGATAGTGTATCGATACATCGTTCTGAGCAAGCAGTTGTCCAAGAACTCCATCTCATCCTGGATGTACCTTTGTAGGAATTTGTGGTACTTGAGTACCAAATGTTTCACAGAATCCTTGATACCCAAGTTCATGCAAACGGTATGGAAAACATTGGTAAACTCTGGCATGTCTTGGTCCCTTCCCTACTGTAGTGTGGTCTTCTTTATGTATTTATCCTAATAGCTCCCAACAAGGTATTCCTTCTCCTTGATGATATCCCAAAACAAATTCCAAGTGGGTGCAGCTAAAAACTGTGAGGGAATACTTTCATCCTTCTTCTCACAGTAGGTTTCCCACTAGTCCTTGGTGTGGGGGGCAACTTTGTGAAGAATCATGAACATAAAAATATCCTTCTATATGATTTCACCATTTATCTATGGCATCTGCATCTATTTGGCCTTGAAATATTGGGATGTCAAAGTTTACTTGTACCTTAAAAGGAGTGGTGCCTATAGAGTGGTTGTTGGATGCGGATGCACAGTCGATGGGCAACCGTTGAAGGATCTGGGAAAGATTATCCATCATCGTGTTCCTTTGTTTCTCGAGGGCCTCCTCAAGAAATATTTTGATATGATCTCTCGCTCCCTAGTCTTTCGTTTCTTCCCCCATGGGAATTTGTCGAGATTTGCGAGGCTAGTCTTGCAAAGGTTCAACCAGTTCATGCCCTAACTCCTTATATCCTGAACTCACTAGGGACATGTAAAGAAAAATAGAGAAATAGAAGACCGTTCTGATACCACTGATCCGAATTTAAATAGGAATGCAACAAATTATAGATATAACCATAAATACAAATATGCATACAACATTAATATCAAATACTAAAATATGCTTACAAATAGAATGGAAATAAGACTAGCTCAAGCAATGGTAGATTATCTCTAAGAGGAGATGTGGTAGCTACATGCCTCTAAACTATGTGCCAATGAGGCTTGAGGGCCTATTTATTATTGAGAAGCAATTGGAAACCACAAACATCCAAAAACCTAACCCTAGGAGATGAAACACCAAACTATGGGCCCCATCGGGGTAAATTGGTACATCAACTTCTTAGGGTCGTAACTTTGGCATAAGATCTCTGTTTGATGCTTCTGACACCTCTTTAGAAAGATCTATCTAAGGACTACAATTATTGACAACAAATAGCAAGTTTGATATTGTATTTTCCACCGATGATTTTCCAAAAAAAAATGTTGTTTAGGGCCCCAAAACGGCTCTAAAAGTTCAAACCCGAAAACGACCAAAAATAGTAAATTGTGCTACAATTAAGGAAACTGAAAAGCTGAAAGAAACAATGGTGGGGGTCCAAGTGGAATCAGCGAGTGGCCACCAATATCCACCTGGATCATTTCCAGAGGTCAAGTGATCTAAAACCTCAATGGGACTCAAGTTCTGGTTACCAAAAATGTTGGGATGGTTCCTTGGGGTCTTGTAGCTGATGTGGAAGGTTTGTATGATGCGTTTCCATTGATTCCATTTCTTTAAGGTCACCTAGGAAGTTGAATCCAATAATAGTAGCCTCTCATTGCATGTTTAACCTAGTTGGACAGTTACTTGGGTAGATGTGGGAGGAGGGTGTTACAAATTTAACATATAATATTCAATGAAAATATCAAGCTCTCTAAACATTTTTCTTTAGCTCTCATGTGCCATGTGTTTAATTTTTCTTTTCAAATATGTATTGTAACATTAGACCATCGTTCATTTTATCAGCCTCACATGCCATTCTATCATCCTTACATAAATATTCTTTTGCAAAAATAGTCCTCCTTTGTACATCACATCACTTAATCACCCTTTGCACATCAATCAATAAACAATAGCAATCAACATTGCAACATCAAAAAAAAATTAATATGAAGAAACCTTATCATTAAGAGACCTTAACATCAAGTTAACTCATCAACATGACTCAAGGACATTTGAAACCAATGCCAACATTTCCAACAATGTGTATTGTAGTTTCCTTATTGGGATGTTACATTATTTCAAGTTAATGGCTAAGTGATATATTTACATTACTTGGTATGTTTAATAGGTAGTATTTGGATGTTTCCTCCCTTTTTAGAACTAGTTATATAACTTATAATGTAACCTAGAGAGATTGTATTGGTTCATGTTGAATAGGGTCTCTTATGGCCATTATTCTTTCATGGAAACCAATTCACTAAACTATTTCTCACTAGTGTTGCACATATTAGGCATGTTAAACAAGAAATTTTGAGCATGACATGTAGGGTCATGATACATAGTATCAAAGAAATCAAAGTAATCCTTGGTGCTTTTAAAATTCTTGACTTTAGGGAGTGAAGATGTGTCATTTTCCATTTTTTCATCCCAAAATTGGTGATTTATATTTTTAAATATGATGAATGGTATGTTAGGTAACTTGATTCGATGAAAGAGCCAAAGTTATTTAGTCAATACTAGTGGTTTTGGCATAGGTATTTCCTTCCCTTTCTTTTGTGCATGTGGATTGCATGTAATCTAGCATTTGAAAGGCTTGTATAGACTCCATTTTAAGGGTTCCATGGATGTGAGCAATGATGGATAACTTCGTTGGCTTGGACAATTTTGGACAAGAAACACTAATAAAATATTCTATTAGCTAGTTTTTCCCTAAATTTGGGTTTTCTAGGGTAAACATTATGTGCTTATGATTTGTGATTTTTGTTTATAAATTTATATTTCTCTTCAGTAAATAATTATAACAACTAGTATCAAAGTTGTACTTCATCCAAAGTCACTACAGTGAGATATATTGCATATTATGTTGTCACTATTGAAAATAAGATGTCATTGATGTCAAAAGGGATGTCTACAACAACAATAGTATCATTTATGGGAGGAAATTTGAGAGTTGGACATCTTACATACCCTCATCAAATGAAGTACAAGGAAGCATAATGTTATTTTGGTTTTTGATATAGTTAAGGTTTCCTAATGATCCTATAAATAACATTATTACATAGGCCTCACTACTACTTTTCCAAGAGTATATCATAATATGAATAAAAACTCTCAAATGAGAAGTTATGACCATTTGAAAACCAACATTAGTTGGAGACCCAAACTATAGGTAAAAAACTAAAAATATCATTGTTCTAAAGAGTGTGCACCTTTTGGGCACATCCATGATCCATTGACTTGGTCAACAACAAATCTTAGCATAACAACCACAAAAATTTAACTTTGTTAAAGGTTGAGCAACTTTCATAGGTTAGAAAAATATGACAACTACACAAAAAGATTAAAGGGAGGATGATGTTAAAGTTGTACTATAGGTAATTAATCCCTTCAAGCCAATGAACAATTGACACGTGCACACATTGGTTGGGAATGTATATGGTAGATATAGGACACATGGCACATGATGATTGGTCAACTGCAATAATGTAGACACTTAAACACATTACACGTGGATCACCTTCCCCCTCCATGTTGACATGACAATGCAAACACATGGAAGAAAAGTACAAATCGAATGTGTGATGTGGAAGCAATGTGGCATGACATGTCAACAACTTATCTCAACATGTGGACATGGCACCACTAGGAATTACCACATGGCAGGGAGATTTGGCATGTTTCGATTGGTGGAAAGTCAAAATTTAGGTGACAGGTGGCACCCCTCATGAGATATCACGTGGCATCATGAAATTCTCACACGAATGACCAAGGACCTCTAGGACTTGGTCTTGAGGCATGGTCATGTCGACATGATCATCTAGAAAAAGGAGCTAGGAGTTAAGTGTGATGTTTGGGTTTTAGAGGTTGGCTCTCTCTCTCTCTCTCTCTCTCTCTCTCTCTCTCTCTCTCTATCT
>APFE031547062.1:377131-413589 GCA_000404065.3 Pinus taeda
ATCTGAAGGCCCTTTTCTCCAATATGTCCAAGCCTTTGATGCCACAGCATGGTCTTCTCTCCAGAGACCACTAGATTTTCTACTCCACTGTCAGGAACCATAGAACTATTGCACCCATCAATAATAGTGCTACCTTGTAGCTTGTACAGAGTTCCAATCCAAACTCCCCGCATCAATACTAGCACTCCCCAAACCATCTTGCAGGTATCCTTCTCGAACATTGTTTTTACACCTGCATCATCTAGCTTGCTAATAGAAATTAGATTTCTAGCTAATGCAGGAATATGTAGAACACTTGGAAGCGTTCTAACCCTTCCACCTTGCAACTTCAACTTTACTTTTCCGCGACCACACCATCATATTTCTCATACTCGCAGAACCACTCCCTATGGGGAGTGAAGTGAAAGGATGCACTTGAGTCAATCAACCTTGTCTCATGATCTACATGTGTACTTGAAGAAGCCAAGTACACATCCCCACCTTCAGCTGAGGTGGTTTTCACCTTTGCAGAAGGAGCCTCATAAAATCCCTTTCCTTTGTCAGGAACTTTAAATTTACAGTCCCTTTTGTAGTGCCCTTGCTTTCCACATTTCCAGCACACCACCTTTATAGGTTTTCTTGGAGATTTAGATCTCCCTTTAGATTTAGATCTCCCACTCGATGACTTATTTTTGTTTCTGTTCTGGGTCTGCCTTTGTATAGACAAGGCATCACCATTTTGGCTCTCCATATTTTTCCATCTTATCTCCTCCGTCAGCAAGGATGAGACTATTTCATCAAAATGCAAGGCAATTGCATTGCTACCTATTGCAATAACCAGACTATCTCGTGAATTTGGTAGAGAACACAACAAACTGATGCACTTATCTTCATCTGAAATTTTTATATCAACAGATGCTAACTGACTTACCAGAGTATTAAATGAATTCAAATGCTCTATCACTAAGTCTCCATCTTTCATCCTTAGGTTATACAGCAATTTCTGTAAGAACATTTTATTCACTAGAGACTTAGATTGGTACAAAGTCCCTAACTTGTCCTAGAAAGCCTTCGCCGTAGCTTCCCCTGATACATTCAACAATACTGAATCTAAGACACACAATCGTATTGTGCTCTTTGCCTTCCAATCCAATTTCTTCCATTATTCATCGAATACTCCCGTTGGTTTAGTACCCAGACCTACCGTGATCCACTGGTCTTTATCCACCAACAGATCCTCCATCTTGAGTTTCCACAACTCAAAACTCTGACCATTAAATTTCTCGATCTCTATATTTCCACTACTCACCATCTTCTTTCACCTCCAGAATCGATCTCGCAGATCTCCCACTGAACGGGGTCTACCACAGGCTCGAGAAAAACCCCATAGCAACAAAGGTGTCCCCTTGAAGCCAAAGCAGCTCTAGTACCAAATGTAGGTTTTAACCCCATACAGAAATTACCTACATATGAATTCTAAAACACAAAAAATAAACAATGGGAGATCATAACACATATACACAGAGATTTCCCCTAGATCGCAAAATTGGGACTACCAACTTGATTTTTCATTATACATGCCAAAGCATCCAATATCATGGATCGAAAACCATCGTGTCCAATACCATGGACCGAAAACCATCGTGTCCAAAAAAGCATGTGCAAAAATCATGCACAAAACCATAGGTGGGTTCGCCCAACCTAACATAGGGTCCAAAACCAAAATTTTCGAAGGCGTTGCCCTGGACCCCATAAAGTGGGGTTATGGGTGCCCTTCAAAGCCTTGCTAACTATGTGGAAAGAATATAACACAACCAAACAATAACCAGAACATAACATTTGTAGAATAAAACATCTGTTAGTATTCAGATCTATACTATCCATGATCAAACCACATAATGGTAATACATTTCAAGTCTTATGATCCCGATCCATCATCCATCATCAACCACATAGGTACATCCTTATTTCAAATCAAGCAAAGCATTAGAAACCTATAACCTACATACTTGATCTCACACTTCATCAGATATTCAAATACTTGCACACATGGCCTAATCATCTTCTCCTCCTTATATACTCTTAGGCCTTTCTCAATACCTTGGACCAAAACTACTTAGGACCAATACCTTGGACCAAATACCTCGAACCAAATACCTTGGACCAATACCTTGGATCAAAATAGCTTGGACCAAATACCTTGAACCAAAAACTTGGTTTTCCAACATGTATGATCTTTTCCTCCTGTGAAAATGTGTGTATACATTGTATGCTCCTTTTGTTCTATTAACCCACGTGTATACTCTCCTTGGACAAAGTGAACCTGTGTATACCTCTCTTTCTTCATTATTTGGAGTCTGATCTGTAATCCTTTGCTGATGTACTGTGAACTATCATCTGAGTGAGTTGCCATCAAGGACAACACATGTATTATAATGCCAACAATCTCCCCCTTTGGACTTGATGGCAACAACAATGCCAAGACACTCTCCCACTTTGACATCAATGGAAAAGGGTAGACCAGGATATCCTCCCCCTTTGATATACATTATGCTGTCCATGCTCCCCCTGAGTACATGCTAAATTCTCCGATTGAGCTCCTCCTAAGATGCATTGAAACTGTCCATGCTCCCCCTGAGCACATGCAGAGTCTATAAAAATATTCTCTAAAAGAATAACATGACTCTATAACTCAACTATGTGAGTATGACCTTCCTATCACTAATGACTCATACATACATTCATCTCCCAACCAAGTGAGGATATACCAAATTTGACTCATCCACCCAACCAAGTGGGGATATACCAATTGTTTATACATGACTGAAATAGAAATTATTACATCATCCTTTCCATGCATAGTGGGGTTACAAATTATGTCTTTTCATGACCTTTACATCAAATGATGACATTTATAACAAGGACCAACAATCTAAACAAGCCCATGATAGTCATCAGCAATTATCATACACCATTTATGATCTGCACCATAAGCATCTGTCAACCACATCCAGACTTGTAACCTGTATATGTCCATCATTAGTTCTAAAGATATGACAAAGTAAATATCATCAACCTGTGACTAAGTGTGTCATATATAGAGATCAACTCATCCTCTTGATCTCATCAAGATCAACTTTCTTTGTTTCCTTAGTAGAAAGAGCCTTATCATAACCTTCCATGAATCAACTAAGCATATGTCATATCTCCAAGCAGTAAGACAAAATCACTCACATCATATCATATGTGAAAAAACCATAGTCATCACATCATCATCAAGAACTGCATTATCTTTCACAAGAACCCTTAATATATTAACCATGTATCATCACTAGGGAACATCCCACATTTGATAAGCATCAACCATGATAATCAACATATGTGAGTATCAACCCATTATCATAAGGTAAGAACTCATCATCATTATGTTTCTAAGTAAGCCATGTCTTTGAATATCCATGCCTTGAAATAGCTATGTCTTTATGTGACCTGCAATAACACCATTCTCTTGGCCAACCAATAATATTTATCAATATGCAACTTAAGTAATCATCCATGTATACAGCATACTATATATCCATCAAAGAGATAGCAATATGTATCTAGAAAATCATGAGCTCATGGTCATTTGTCAATATTTCTTGATATCATCAACAACAACAATCCTCAACCATGTGAGAGCCAAGAACTATAAGAATCCTGCATCATAACTACATCTTTGAAGGCATGATGACAACAACATATAGAAAAATGAGTGGCTCATCATCAAATAATGAATTTGTGTACTTAATCTTTGTACTTCTCCTTGTCCTTATGAAGATCACTATGTAAGCAACATGTACTATATGCATCATCAAAAAGTCATCCAAAATCATCCATAAATCTGATCTGAATAACAACTATGTAACCCCAAGAAATACAAGTATCATCTAAGATTTCATCATGGGAAACTCATAACCACCACATAGCAAGATGTATCATTTAAACAATTTAGCCACATAAGCATCATCATCATTCATTAGGTACCAAAGACTTCTAAACATAATGCCAACAATGCTTTATTAGAATCATAGCATATTCTCCCCTTGAACCTGTTCCACCTATTCACTGTCAAATCTGATCATTGCATATATCAGTAAGAAGTATCAAAGCATCATCATCAATAAGATATACATCAAGTTATAAACAACTTGTGAGGATCAAAATCACTTCTAAATAAAATCCACAGACTATAGTCATCATCAATCAGAATAGAACAGATATTTAATAATTTACTGAACCATATCAAACCCCTTTTTCCTGAGTCTGTCCCATTGCTTTTTCCTCAAAACCCCATATACGTGACTATGCAGCTTCGAACTCACGTATATACATAACTTGTCTTCATGCTAAATACGTATGAGAATTGAAATTTTGAAGTTTCACACTTTCAACTCCCTCTGAGTCTATTATGTCTGTATACTCTGCTATGCCACATCTTTCTGGCTGTACTTCCTTTTTCTTCCATATCTTCGAGTGTGATGATGTTTTCTCCCTTTGGTATGGTGGCCGAAATTTGCTCATGCATTCCTTTGCTATATGTCCAAACTTGTTACAAGCATAACATCTTACATGTTTCATATTCCTTCTATAGCATTCAATGGCTTTATGACCAAACATATTGTAAGAAAAACATTATCCCTTAAAGTACCTAGAAGTTGATGATCTTTCTGTATGACAGTCTTGAATCATTCTACTTCTGCAGCTCGCTGCAACATGTCCAAAATTATGACATATAAAACATTCAACATTATTCATCGAAGGAAATAACTGACTATCACTTCCACAGTAAGGAGTAAAAGATTTTCTTTGAAGACTTTCTTTCCTTGGTTGTTGATGGGGTTGACCTCTCATCTCCTTGTTGAGCATTTCCAACTTTGCATTAGAGTTCCTTGCCTCACCTTGTGAGCTAGATTCTTCTTCAACAGATTCATGAAAACCGAGACCAATTTTGATGGTAGGAGACCTTTGACTACTAAGAATATTATCCAAAATCTTAGTACTGTCTTGAAATCGCAACAGTTTATCCTTTTCTTCTAATTTACTTTTTAAGATATTTACCTCAACCTGATATTGCTCTTCCTTTTCCAGATATTACCTCTTCAAGGTTTGTTTAGCCTTTCTTCCTTCTTTCACTTGTTGCCTTAATTTGAGAATCTCATTTTCTTGTTCTTCATCTGCTTGAGTTAGTTCTTCATTTTTCTTATTTTTTAGATCTTCTTTTAGAGAGTGGATCTTAGCTTCAAGACTTACATAGTAACTGGATCTATCTTTAAGTCTCTTGATTGTTATACTCTGATCATTTATTTCATTTCTTAATGATGTCACTTCATCCTGCAGCTTTTGACATTGATCTTCCTTTTCCTTGTACTTTTCCCTTACTGTGTTTCCTTCCTCTAGCTGAGCTTTTAATCTGGTAACTTCTTCTTTGAAGGCACACTCCCTTTTGTTAAATAGATCTTGTTGATATCTGATTTTATCTATGATTATTTTAACTTCTGTCTCTATGTTTCTTTCACGATCACTTCCAATATCTCCAATATTTCATGAAAAAAGAAAAGTATCACTAGAAGACCAAACATTTGTACCTGATGCTTCATTTTCTTGTCCATATTCAATCTGAGGTGATTCAGAATCTGAATACTTGCTTCCACCTAATGGCTAATTGCCTCTCTTGCTGTCGTTGTTCCTTTGAGTTTTTTTCTTCTTCTCATGAACTTTCTTCTTTAGCTTCTTTCCCATTGTTCTACGAATCTCCTTCAAGTGATAAAGCTTCTACCAAAGGACCTGCTCTAATACCTTTTGTTGGAAATAATACTGAGAGGGGGGGTGAATCAATATTAATCAAATCAATAACTTTTTATTTTCATATTTTGATTTATATACGCTACTTCAATGAAGATAATTCGCATGTACATGCAACTGTAGTTAAGGCGACCAATGCATATCCAACAAACTTATGATTCAGTTAATTCATCATATGTTGATCTTTAATCAGTGCATCAATACTTTTTTAACTATATAAACAATAACCATGTGTAGTAATAACAAAACAAACCATCACACATAAGAAACAAACATGAACACCAAGATTTAAGCTGGAAACCCAATGCGGGACAAAAACCACCTGCAGTTGTCTTCTTTTAATATAAGAAAAACCTGTTTACAATCTTGTACTGGTGCCGACTCATACCAGTACGTAGGCACCCACCAGTAGAAAGCTACAACCTTCTCTCATTCTCCAGCTTCTACTGGAAGGGAGCTACAACCCCCTAGCTCTTGTACTAGCCGATCTGATTACTAGTACATAGGTTTCGACCTACTGAAGGCTCCAACCTTCACTTGTTTTCCAGCTATTACTGGAAGGAAGCTCCAACACCCTAGCTCTTGTATTGGCTAATATGTTTACCAGTACGTAGGTGCCGACCTACAGAAGACTACGACCTTCTCTCTTCCTCCAGGGACCATGTTTCGTAAATTTTCAGACTAGATACTCCTAGAACACAACACCATAATCTGAAGGCCATGTTTCATCCAATTTTCATACTGGACCCATCAACAAGATTGAAGCTCAAAATCAATCATCACTATAATACAACCATCAAATACATCTACATTAACAAATCATTGAAATTCAATCATCAATCTCTGAATCACCCACAACGGAATCACTAAAGGCCCATCATCACTGAGGCAAATCATAATCAACCAATCTGAACATTCAGAATACTGCCATCAAAACACAGTCACCATAACACAGAGCAGAACCCATAACTCTGCAACAACCACTAGAACCAACTGCAAATTCAAATATCATATGTCATAATGTATACACTACTCTGATGAGCCGAACCAGTGTGTATATGCACTTTTACCATAGTGAACCAACATATAGATCTACAAATACTAACTTAAAAACTTCACAGCTTTTTCAGAATCCAGTCATACCCAAATCATAACATTTGTAGAATAAAACATGCATCAGTATTCAGATCTATACTATCCATGATCAAACCACATAATGATAATACATTTTAGGTCTTATGATCTCGATCCATCATCCATCATCAACCACATAGGTGCATCCTTAGTTCAGATCAAGAAAAGCATCAAAAACCCATAACCGGCATACTTGATCTCACACTTCATCAGATATTCAAATACTTGCACACATGGCCTAATGATCTTCTCCTCCTTATATACTCTTAGGCCTTTCTCAATACCTCGGACCAAAACTACTTAGGACCAATACCTTGGACCAAATACCTAGGGTCAATACCTTGGACCAATACCTTGGATCAAAATACCTTGGACCAAATACCTCGAACCAAAAGCATGGTTTTCCAACATGTACTCTCTTTTCCTCCTATGAAAGTGCGTGTATACGTTATACGCTCCTTTTGTTTGGTTAACCTACGTGTATACGCTCCTTGGACAAAGTGAACCTGCATTAACATCTCTTTCTTCATTCTTTGGAGTCTGATTTGTAATCCTTTGGTGTTGTACTATGAACTATCACCTGACTGAGTTTCCATCAAGGAAAACACCTGTATCATAATGCCAACAATCATCTCCTTTTCATGCTTTACCTTCTTCTTGTGGTTTTCCTTACAATCATATAAACAGAATTCTTAGATTTAAGCCTTATTTATGTGGAAAATCATGCATGTGTTTCTTTTCTTCTATAATGAATGAATTCATGCTTATACATGCTCATTCTGTTCTCCTAAACTCTCAGACCTAATACATTGATAAAAACCTTATGGTCACCATAACACACTAATATCTAGCTCCTCTTTATACCTATTACTGTACACTTGAGGCCTTGACCTAATTACCTACTCTAATCCCTAGTCCAACAAACCAAAAACCCTAAATTCACAAATACTCAAGAAAAACTTGTATATCTAGCCTAAAACCTATTTCTTTCAGTTATTCATTGAAAAATCCTTAGAGACATCCATTTCTGGTTTAGTAGGGATAGCTACTAAACTTAAAGTGGTTCGAGGTTACCTTTTTTTATTTCCTCCTCGGCCTAGGAAATTGTAGGGGATAACATTTTTGGTGTTGTTGTCAGGGAACGAAAGATCATATCTTCCTTGGGAAATAATGACAAAGATCAAATCTAATTACTGATGGTGAACAATGATTAAACACAGAAAGGTTGTGCATCTTTCACCTAGTGACTCTAGTTTCAAAGTATCCAAAGGTTTAGGATTCTAATGGTGACTCCACTGTTCAAAAACTAGTAGTTTGAAGAACGTCTTGGTGACTTAACTATTTTCAAAATGGATTGAACTACTTGAAGGTATGCTCCTATGTATCGAGCTCATATTCCTAGTTTTTTGAATCGTATTCCTTGTATAGATTGGGAAATAGGGCTGCCAAAGTTTAAAGGTCAGGATGGAGAAGATGCTAGTTTGCATTTGGTCAGATTTCATTTTCATATTCATAGATTAAAGACTAAGTTTCCTAAAGATTGTCTGATGAATATCTTCATGGCTACCTCGGAGGAAATAGTGAAGAAATGGTATGAGAGTCTACCATCTATTAGTTTATATTCTCTAAAGGATTTTCATTTAGTTTTCTTTCAACATTATCAAAGCTGTAATTTTTCCTTGTCAATTATGGATAGCTGTTGTGAGATTTTTGAAAATTTTATAAAATTTCTTGAAAATTCTATTAAATTCCTTGAAAATTCATATGGAGATGAAGAATCTATGGAATAATATATATTAGAAGCCCTTTATGATTTTTCCTCCTAACAAGAATTAGCAGCTTCCTTTATGATTTTTCCTCCTAACAAGAATTCGCAGCTTCCTCCTTGGATGATGCAGACTGGGATCAAAATAGAGAAAGGCCTATTCCTGATATTGAAAATGAAAATCACCAAGCCAATGTTGATTTATATAAAAATAAGTGTTCTCCTTTGTCTGAATATGAAATAGATCAGCTCTTGAAGAACCATGTTATAGCCCAAGTTAAGGCTGGTTTGTAGTGCTCGCTAAGTCAAGAATGTGTAAGAGAAATTTATTCCATTATTGAAAATGAAAATATGGATTTAAATGATGATAGTCATGAGACTGATGAAACTATATCGGAAGTTTTTGTGAGTAAGCCAATTTGTGATGTAGATTTCCTGCAAGGAGATCAGCTAACAGGGATTGTTTTCTTTCATGAAGAGGATAGCGCTGACATGTTTAATAATCTTGAAGAATGTGTTTTGTTCGAGGATGATTTAGAATATGAATTGGAAGAGTATGAGTCGGAGATAGATAGTATGCCAGATATAGAATCAGAGTTGCTCATGCTTGAGGAATTTACAACCAACACTTAGGTAGCAGAAAGTCATACTTCCCTATGCCTTCCTATGGATCAACAACCAAGTATTCTTTCAGATCAAAATGAAAGGAGTACTTGTATTTTTGTTGGATTTCAAGAGAAAGTAACATTTCAAATTTTTAAGGATCCTTACACTAATTTGCTATAGTCAACAGGGAAGATGGACTTTCTTGTATTTATGGATCATGAGCACATTTTCAGTGGACACTCGGAGTTGCCTAGCTTTTGTTTTTTTTTCATGCTCAAGGAAAGTACAAGCAAAATTCAAGTAGGTAACCATATACTAGATTGGTTACACTGGAGGGATCATTACACATGATTGTATATACATCCTCAGTAGGTGGGCAATTCTTATTAGGATTTGAAGCTCGAGGTGAAGGCCCTAAGATCCTGATGGTCTGCTGCCATAAGTAAGTTCAGTTAGTATCTTTTTTTTTATAGTTAAGTCAGTCAGTTTTCTGTTTGAGTTTAGTCTTTGCATTTTGACTCCATGCCCAATGAAAAAGCCTACTTGGTCTATGGTTTTCCTGACACCTCGAAGGAGCTACCATCCCCAATTGGAGCCAATGTTAGCGTAAGTCATTTCAGACTATCACTAGTGATCAAATATCCTCTTACAAGGTGTTGTTAGGGTGTCAAGTCAAATTTTTGTCATTTCAGTGAATATTCAAATAAAAATTTGGTCACTAGCTATTGATGTCTAGGTCACTGCTGCTCCCTTCACTTACTCATGGTCTTCATCACTCATCATGGTCATTGTCTTCTTCGAGGTATCATATCTTCATTTAAGTGTCTTGGGTCATGAAATGGTTAAATTCCTCATTTTAGGTCATGGTCTAAGGTTTCACTAAATGTGTCATCATGATACCATAGGTCAAAACAAAAACATTTCCATCATGTAATTTAGTGGGTAAAGGGAGTTAGCATCTTAGGGAAAGAAAAATAAAGGTAAAGGTAATGTTTTATTTCAAATAAGACAATGTTGTTATAGACATTTTTGGGCACTGCAACCCCAATCATAAATGTCCATAAACTGAGGTCTCCTAAGTCCCTAAAAGTGTTGCTTCACTACCTAAAGGAACAAGGTCAGCTGATTACATCATCTCCTAGAAGTTCTCCACAGACAATTGCTCAGAACTGGTCAAAACTAGACCATACTGAATGCTCAGTGCAGAGGGTGCAATGCATCTCACCTAATACACATGGGAGGTGCGATGCATACTAAAAATTCCTTCTACAGGGTGCGATGGACGAGAATAGATAAGTGGCAGAGATAGTTTTCTAAGTGGATGATCAAGGAATCTTCTAGAAACTTCTCATACGACACTTGCCTCTTAGAATTCGCTCAAGGATGAGTAAGAGATCAATGAAATCTCCAAGTAGAACCAAGAACTATTAGAGAGAGGACACTAATCAAAAACCCAGAGTTGACTCAAACCTTTGCAGAAATCTATATATGGATCTCTCATCCCAGAGATCCAGAGGTTGGAGGCTAGAATCTTGTATCTTGTAGAGAAGTGCTGTTGGTTTTCTGGTGAAACTTCATAGTGTTGGGTGATCTAAGCTTTACTTGAGGTGAAGAAGGGCTTTCTTGCTGGAGGATTATGTTGGGTTAGAATAATTTGGTTGTAATCCTCTTGCTATTCTTGATATTAATAAAGCTATTCAAGTTTTCCTACACATTCTTGTGTGTTTGATTGTATATGCATTTGTGTGGTCAATACATATCTGGTCCTGTGTTGTTTATGAATATAGATCTTTGTTCTTCGATAGTATTATGTTGCTTTGATTTCACAGGTGCTCTTTGAAGCTAAGTAGACGAAGAAGAAGTAGCGAAGATCTATCAGGAAGGAGAGGAATCAGGCAAGGAACCAAGCACAAGACTAAGGTTGGTGTCCTTTGTTCCACTCTTATCTATTTTTCATAAAGGGAAGCGAAAGTAGTTTTAACTTGTTTGTTTCTAAGATAGCTACTAGTCTTAGTGAGAATAGCAGCTCTGAGTGGACACTATTCCTAGTAACAGACCTCATTTCATGCTCCGTGAAATATTGCCAAAAGGGCAGGTAGTTGTGGGATTTGTTTGGCTAAATCATTCTTCCGAACCTGGGTCAGGCCCATATAAGCCAACAAATGGTTCCGTTGCTGGGACCGGTATCTGCCTAAGGGGTGTCTGATGTGGGAACACTAGAACCCTACAAAGAAAGAGACTGAAGAGTGGTGGGATTTGAAACTCCACGAGTTCATACTTCAAGAAAATAAAAACCCGCGAGTATCAGAGGAAGATTGGCTGGACTAGTATATATTCACAGACATTCACAAAATCTTCTTTGCATAATTTCTAATAGAGCTGTATGAGTAGATTGTAAGGCTATCTGATAGCGTGGGAAGGTGTAGATTGGACCAGCCTATTGTGTGGACCTCAAAACTAGTGCGCAGGCTAGAAGCCACAGAGTATAAAATCGCACGCACAGTAGATCATTGGCTGGATCGGGTAATAGGAGGATTTATCACTAAGTTGACTATAGATACAACTGTGAGCTATAGTAATGCAGAAAGGAAATTTCTTCAAGAACCTTGTGGTAGGTATATCAAATCATTGAATACTTGGATTAAGATGATGTTGTGTGGAAAATAGATTTGTTTACTGATGTCTAGAGTAATGCAGATTGGAAGAGGTTACTACGGAACAGGAGGAGTAGAGAATAGTCCTTTAGCTTCTATTTCCTGGGAAAGCAAGGAGAAGCTTGCAAGGTTCTCGCCAAGAAGTGCGGTCTAGTTGATCAGGGAGCATTTCCATTGATACCACCTCCATCCATGCCACCCTCCATATCACCTTCATTGAATCCATCCACACCAACCCCGACCCCACCTCCGACCCCACCACCACCAAAAGTCGGGATGGAGAGTGCAATCAAAATGCCAATATTTAAGGGTGTAGGGAATGCAGAACTAGGATGATTATGATTATGATACAGTCTGTATGGGACACCCAAGGCATAACAGATGAGAACATCGAAAAGGACACCCTAGTTAGTGCACTAGAAGACTGCACATTGACGTGGTACATAAAATACTCAACCGATCATTCGAATGAGGGAATAGCGGCAATCTAGGATGCCTTAAATAAAGAGTTTGGCCAACCAAAATCAGAAAACCCAGTCAGTTATTGGTTTTGAGGAGATCGTGATGTTGCCTAGTGAAACTCTGTGGGACTTGGACCAAAGGTTAAAGAGCACTATTCGTGAAGCCAACATGACCTTGACAGATGCGCAACATTGTGCATGGTTTGTGGCGTCATTGACACCACATTTGAGGATGGCTTTTTCACAACAAAAGATCTTAACCTAAGCTGAGGCACTAGGGACAGCAATGAGGTTGCACGAAATGCCAATACTGGATCTAGGGTTGGGATTTCAGCAAATCCATGTGCAACTTCAAAACCTAAGTTTAGAAATGGAAATCTTGAAGCAAGAAAGAGTGTCCCGACCAGAGGTACGTGTGGAGGTAGGCTGTATTAGATGCAAGAGCCAGGGGCACGATAAGGACCATTGCCTTGTCTTCGCGAACTATCTGGTGGCAGGAGGCTCGATGTCATTAAAATTGGAAGCGCAAGCAGGACTAAGTGCTGCATCTGTGCTCTGGTGCGCGATTTCTCAAGTGGATGGAAAACATGCAACAGATAATTGCCACCTATTACAAAAGTATACCCAGACCCCACAGCAACTGTATTGCAATTTTTGTCAATCAGTAATACATGATGAGCGCACATGTTGAAGTTATGACTTAAGGATGGAAAGAACCCCAGCTTATCGAATGCAGACTAAAGTGAGAGGAGGATTTCAAAGACGTGGCCGAGGAAGAGGAATGGGGCCTAGGCGGGGCCGCGGACAACTGAACTGTTATAGCTGTGGAGGGCCAAGACACTAAGCTTGCAATTGTACTAACCCATCCAAGACTTCATGCCCCTATTGTGAGTAGTTTGATCATGAATGTCCTACAATCTCCACCAACCTAGAATGTCTAGATGATGCGATCAGAACCTCAGGAAGAGGACGCCAGTATAAATATGGTACTGAGGAGCAGTGCAACTATAGAAGGAAATCCGTGAGAAGAGCGTGTAGAAAGTGGAAAGAGAGGATGAAGACACTGAGAGAAGCTCAGAAGAGCTTCGCGGAAGCCTCTACTCTAGGTAGTAGGGATAAAAAAAAGTCAAGAGTGGACCCCTCCATGATCACTACCTTTCTCGAAACATGCATGAAACTATTGTGTGATAGTAAAACTATTTAAGGATTACAAGAGCTGATCATGAGGTGTGCCAGATTGGGCGAGCCGCATGAAGTCCAGAAAATAGGAAGACATGCTCTCCGTACCAGACTGGAAATGAGGCTGACAACGCAAATCAGTGAGTATGAAATAGATCAGGTTATCCTGAACTTAGGGTCAGATGCAAACATATTACTTAAAAGAACTTGGGAGCTCACACTGCAATGGTCCTCGATTCAGCTACGAATGGCCAACCAACAAAAGATCTTACCAATGAGCTGACTGTAAGGAGTGACCATAGATATGGACGGTGTAAGTACACAGACCAATTTCAAAGTCGTAGAGATTGTTGATGACAATAATCCTTACCCTGCATTGCTCGGAATTGATTGGGAAATGGACATGAAAGGCATCATTAACTTAAAAAGGTGAAAAATGATGTTTGAAAAGAAGTCACTACGAGTAGTAGTTTTGTTGGACCCAGTAGAAGGAGAAGGCTACATCATGTTATCACTCAAGTTGTTCCCCCATGAAAATACTAAGGAGGGAATACAGCCGAGGTAACCACAAACCAATCTTTTAGATACAGGTTCTAGCCAATCTACATCCAGAGAGGGCTCTCTCTTTATAATTTAGCTTTGTTCTGAGGTTTTTTAGGCTAGTTATGATGTATAGGGTTTTGTTTTGATTTTGTTGGATGGTGATCATCAGTAGGTATGGGGTGTAAATCTAAACAGTTTATTCCATTGGGCTAATGGAGTCTATGAGTATGAACTGTTGAATATGATTTCTTTGACAGAAGGTTATACTACAGAGCAAGATAATCAATCTTGGAATAATTTTATAATTTGGAAATAGATGGAATGGAAACCAGTGGGTGAAGGGCAATTAAGAATCCTTCATCATGCTGGTAGAGGGAAATCTATGAATATTACCAAGGAGCAATTAAGAATTCCTTGTTTAACATTCCAAGTGACAGAACTAGTGGAAACATGAGCATTAAGAATTCCTGTTTATGCTAGTTCTGAAGAAAACATAAGTAATAATAGATATTGAACACAGAGTGTATTTAAACAAATTCTAGGCTATTTTTTTTCTCTATTACTAAGTGTATGAAACATATATGATATTTGTAAACATGAAAAACTGTAAAACACAGGTAAGAAGAAACTTATTGATCCGTAAAAGACACAGGAATCCTGTAGCAGGGCCCATAGCATCGAATCTGCATTCAGACAGTGCAGTAACAGTAAACTTCAACAACCTTTTGTTAAAAATTCTCAGAGTTACAGCGCAGTCTAGAAGAGATATCACCAACCCCAAATACATCTCTTGGGGAGGTATTTATACAAAAAGAGTTACAAAATATCTCATAGAGAAAATATCAAGCAATAACATTATCCATCTACTTCTACGAAGGAAGTAAATGACATTAAAAACAGAGGATAATGAATGTAGGAGTAATTGCTGCTGTGCTGGCTGCCTTAGGTGGTCAGATATATTTGACTTTTTAACTCAATGAGTCAGTTGGTAGCTGTCTCTTTATTTTGCGTTCCTGTGTTGCTGTCCTGACCCTTTCATCTGTGCCTGATTCCGCTTTAATGTGTTTCAGTGTGATTTCCTTCCTCTATTGCTTTCATCTTTATGATATGTGCCACGTGTTTTTGACATTTGATTAAATGTAGATGATAAAGGAAAATTAAAACTACATTGGTAAAACCTCTAACATGCTATACCACCATTGGTCTGTTGGCAACTAGTGTCTTTGTAGTTTTATCAATATTTCATCAGCTTCAATATACTTGTAGAAATTGGGTTGGACTTCAAAAAGATGTGTTATTTCATGCTCAATATAGAACAGATTTTCCAACTTGTCATATAAGTTCTGTCCAGAGGGAGGTACTATGTCTTCTGAAGTGCTTGATGATGCTGTGATCTGTTTGGAAACATATGTATTCACCCTGTGAGAATATTGTTCATGTGTCAACAGTCTCTGATGCTGGTTAACAAACTGGGTAGACCCTTTTGCTGCAAGACTGTAAACTTTTCTGTAAAAGCATTTATTTCTATCTGCATTTCTTGGCATTTTCTCTCCAGATTTTCTATAAAATTCCTCATGGTTAGCACCTTTTTAACTGTCAAAATGGTGCCTATTCTGTCCCTGGTATCTAGAGCTGCTAGTTGTTCTTTGGTATGAGTATTCAAAAAATGAATTAGTCTATTGGCCTGTTCGGGCATGTTTCCCAATAATGCTCTGGCCTTTTGAATCTCTACTTGGGCCATTTCTATCAATTCAATTTTCTCATGGATAGTCTGTATTGATCTCCATTGATCAGTGATGGACTGGCCAATTTTAGTCCACAAAATTGTTTTGATTTATGATAGAGGTTTATGAAGAGTGATATCCTTCTCCAAGGATTTTACCTTATTTTCCAAGGCCTTTACCTCTCTGGGGTCATATGGTGCCCAATAAAAACTCTGTTTCAGCTTAAGTTGGTGCCCTGAGATCTTGTTAGCCTCTTGCCAGGCCTCCCTTTTATTGAAGATGAAAGGGCCCAGTTGATTTCTTATTTTGAGTTGTGCCTTTTTCTTGGCATCACAGAAATGGATTAAGTCTGCTTGGATAAATTGTTTGAAGTACTCCAGTGCAAACAGTCTCATTGGCACATATTTTGGCAATTTGTAGGGGCACAGATCATAGCCATATATTTGGATTACAGTGTGATTCTGGTAAAAGTACCAGTCACCTATGTTGTATCTCTTGGAGAGCTGTAGAATTTTCTGCATTTCACCAGAAAGTCTATCTGCAGGACTTGTCATCAGTAAAGAGGAGGTTGGATGTATGAACAGATCAATGAATTCACAATATGTATAAGGGGAGTCATTCACATGGTGGAAGACTGAGGTCTAAAAGATTACAGACCTATGCTCTCCTTTGACATCCAGCTTTCTAATAGCAATTTGAAATCTCCCTGTTTGATAATAAAGGAACAGGTGATATATGTATGATGAATATTTGAACACTCCTTCCCTATCCAGGCTCATGAATTGCTCATGGATCTTATCAGCTATGAAGGTGGCATAATCATACTTGACAGCAGAGGGTAGTCTTGGGAAAGAGGAGTCAAAGGACCAGTTGGCTTAAAGTGCAGCATTTCATTTATGGATTCAGGAGTGATATAGAATAGAACATCTTCAGAAGGGGACATTACTGCCCTTTGAGTAGGCTCATAATTGGCATGGCATTGGTGGATGAGGTCAGGAAAAATATTAACTGAAGGGAGGTAGTACCTGGGTATATTAGACTCCCAAATTCCAAATACATCAGCTTTGTTCCTGTAGTTGTTCCTGATCTCACAGAAAGCTTGGAGATGAGATTTATGGCCAATTAAATCTTTGATTTGGAAATCCTTGTTAGCTAGGGGTAACCATTTAAGTTATTTATGTGGAGCATTGAGAGGGGCAATATTGAGGGCCACTGGAGCCTCCATTGCTCAACTGTTAGTGATATTTAGTTGAAATCTGGGTCTATGCAACAGTAGTAAATAAAACAACAATTGTGGGGCCTTTCTCAGAGAACTGCAGACCGAATTCAACTTAGAATTAACTTACTGGGTAAAGAATTGTAGTAAACAACAAAGCTTGCAGAGATTTTTAGCAGAAAATGGACAAAAGTAGTTCAAAGTCTTTTCCTTCGACAATTATAGACTAGAGTGAACTCAAGCTCGACTCAGTGATAGAAATTTGCAGAGGGAGACAGAGTTTGCAAGTTTAGTAAAAAATGAGCAAAAACAGAGGTTATGGTGCACCTTTTCGCAGGTATTTTGATTAATTTGATTCAAACTTGGGCGTTTTTTAGAGATTTTACAGAGGAAATAAAAAATAGGGTTCGGAAATAAAATATGGGTAAATACATGTTTTAACCAATGGACTGGGCGATTTGGAGGTGGCGAACCGTGCTATGAGACTGGAGTGTGGAGTATTTTGGCTTGAAAGTGGGCTGTGTGGTTGAGTGACTGCTCTTGGATGTAAATTGGCATGCAGACATTGCATAGAAGAAACAAATAGGAATGAATGAAAATGACGTTTTCACATCTTTTTGACAAAAAGGTTGATTTTGGCGGGGTTTGGCACATTCGGGTCGGGTGACGTCAGCATGACGCAATGTTTGTCGTGTAGTGAGGTGATGAGGTGCTGACGTGGCGCTGACAAGGATGTGATGTGGCAGGTAACGCGATGGCAATGAGGGGTGACGTCAGCAGATGACGTGGTCATGACGTCAGCAGGGAGTGGGCGGTAAGCGGTATTTCCCGCACCACTTTTGAGAAAAGGCAGTTTTGGGCGGAGGGGTCTTCATAGTGCTGTGTGGGCGACACATGTATTTTGTACGAAGGGGAAACCACCATTTTCCTGGGCACTATCGTTAGGCAGGCAGGGGGTCGCAATATGGCCGCGGACCATCTGATCTACGAGCCATGATCCGACGGTTGACGCATGACGGAGCTACGAGGGAGTCTGGCGTGGGGACCCACCACATATAAACCAACGTTTTATAATGTTTTTGTGGGTATAACCTTTTGTTATGGAGTTCGCGGGTCCGGCTATTTACTTAACCAAATGTTAAATAAATTCCGATGTTTTTATGTGCGGAGGGTTGTTAATGGCCCTGAATGGACCACTAATTCCCGTAATGTTACAATATGGCTATAATTAACCAGGGGTCGGGATATTTATAATGTTTTTTGGCATTTGTTTTATATATTTTATGTAATACAAGAATGGGGGAAAATGTAAGGGTTTATATAATAAAGTGAGTGTGTTAATATGAAAAATATGTTTAAATAAATAAGCGCCAAGTCAAAAGTGAAAAATTAGGCTTAAGGAGATGAAAGGATACCAAGCTATGAAGTTTGGGAAACTTAGCATAATGGAATAAAATATTTTACACAAGAAATGTGGCTTCCTTTGCCTATGTAAAAACACAGTTTCACTTAATATTTTTCATGAAATGAAGTGAATTAGGAGTATTGAGCAAATCTCAATATCCTGGGGGAATGTTAGTATGTGCCTACTCTGAGAGGAATGAGGGGAAGTTAGACATGCAACATTTGATCTGTCATCACACTTTGCCATGGTATTTATGATATTCATAGAATATGAGTTATCTTTGAGCAAGAAGATCACTCATTCAACTACTTCTGCAACATCAAAACTACTTACCCATCCTAGTATACCTAACATTTTTTCTTCATTTCCCTTGGGTGCATTTGAACTGGCAACCCTTAATCTCTTCTTTTCTGTTAGCTGCCATCGTATCTAAATATACCCTTATCTCTTCCAAGGGCTTAGATTAAATAGTTGAGACCCTTTGCTTCTCTATCTAACTACTTATCTTCCAAGCTTGAACTATTTGGACAGACTTTATTCTCTATTTCTAAGACAAGTAAATTTAAATATGGACTTGGCCAAGATTGAGATGTTTGGCCATCCATCAACTGTGGTAAGAGTCGACTGATTGCACACAATGAAATTCTTCAAAAATGGAACAGTAGTGGCATTTTGGACTAGCACACTTTCCTGGTCTTTCTATTTTGGGTTCATTTGCTTTCTTTTTTGACCATTTCCTTCTTTTTTCCCTTTGATTTTTCTTTTAGGACATACCCTCTTTCCATTTTTTAAAATTTTTTGTTTTCTTGGAATATGGAACACCTTTGCAGCCAGCCAAAGGTTTGAACATATTAGGCCTTATCACTGTCAATCATGAAAAATGACACCTATTGTTATAGGAACCTAACAGTGGCTCCACTTGGGGATGTCTTTTCCTGGTGAAAAGTCAAGAACAACAGGTCAGATGGGCTTATGTATAATCCTTGCTATATTCTGCAATTTTTCCTTTGCTGCAACCAATCTGTACATAGTACTTTGTAAAATATGTCCATCTCCTTATGATCTTATCCAACTATTTGCATTTCTGTTTTGGATACTTTTTGTTCCCATATTTACAGCTCCCAAGTGTCCTTTTTCCAATTCCTGATGGACTAAAAGGTGAAAAAAAAAGGTGGGGAAGTTCTTTGACTTTTCCTCAAAATTTGTTGCATATTGCTTCCTATCTTATTGCTGTAATAAACTGCAGAAAGTAAACACTCTTATATACAAGTTAAAGTTCTGATATTTCAACAAACTGGATCAAAATAATGCTTCAGCATCTGACCATTGACTAGCCCATCATCTGCCTTTGTATTATCCACGATTTTCAGAAAGTAGGTGTTGTTTCCTTGTGCAGCCTGAATGATAAAAGGTCCTCTCCATAGGAAATCAAATTTCCCATGTTTTCCTTTATCTTCTCTCCTAGAGTCCCACTATAAAACTTTGTCTCTAATATAAAAATCCTCTGCTTTAGTCCTTTTATCAAATATCTTTTTAAGCTTTTCTTGTAAAACCCGAGCTCTTTGATAGACCTCCTCTCTAGTTTGCTGTAAATGAATTGTTTGATTAATTCTCCTTTGGATATCATTGGGTTCTTCCTACACTTCTTGCAGCAGATTTATCACAAGGATTCCAAAAGATGAAGGGAAAGTAGCCTCCATGCCATAAAGAAGCTCATAAGGGCTAGTTCCAATAGATCTCTTAGTGGTCAATATGTTTGCCCATAGTTCATTTACAAGCTTTTTATGCCAATTTTTCTTGTTTTCTTCCAATACTTTCTTAATGATATTGATCAAACTCTTATTGGATGACTCAGCTAAACCGTTACCTTGAGGGTAATAGGCTGTGGAGTGGCATAAGGTAATGTGGTACTTGTGACAAAAGGTGATCATTCTCTTGGATTTGAAGGCAGCAACATTATCTGTTATAATCTTCTTTGGACAGCCAAATCTAGACAGGATGTTGGTCTCTAAGAATTGCATGATCACTGAATCATTGGCTTGTCTACAAGGGATGGCCTCTATCCACTTAGTGAAGTAAGTGGTGGCAGTAAGGATCCACTTGTGTTGGCCAGAGGACGAAGGATGAATTTCACCAATGAAGTCTAAACCCCATTGTTGAAATGGTTTTTCAGTGGAAATTGGCTTGAGGGGCAGAGGTAAAAGCTTCTTCTTGCCCTCAAAGATTTGGCATTTGTGGCAAGAAGTTACAAATTTCTTTACATCAACAAATAGGGTGGGCCAATAAAATCCAGCACTTAGGATTTTATTAGCAGTTGATTTCCAGTACAAATGTCCACCACAGTCCCCTGCATGAAATTCTTTCAACACTTTGTCAGTTTCATCCTTTGTTAAGCAATTTAGTAAAATGCCTTCATGATTTTTCCAAAACAAAGCATCATCTACAATACAAAACTTTGAAGCCTTCATTTTCAGAAATCTTTTCTTAGTTCTGGATAACCCTGGAGGAGCTTGCAGGTTTAGTAATACATGTATGATATCAACATACCAAGGTGATTGTAAAAAGGTTTGATTGATCTATGGAGTCGTCATCTCCTGTTCATTATCCAGTTCGTTTATGTCAAGGGCCTGAAAATTGGTTTCAGTCGTAAGTTTTGCTAATCCTTGTCCTTTTTATCAGTTTTGTTGGTTTAATTTCAATGTCGTATTCCAAGATGTTAGTTATCCATTTGCCTCTTTTGCCTTCAACCCCTTCTTGAGTTACAATATCCTTGACAACAGTGTTTGGCATGTATGCAATTACATGCGAATATAAGATATACACTCTGAAGTCCTTAATGGATTTTACAAGGGCATAAGCCTTTTTTTCCATGATTTGATATTTCAAAGGTGCATCTCTAAGTGCTTTGTTGAAAAAAACTATGGGCTTTTCACATCCTTGGTCATCTTTCTGTAATAGGATTGCAACAATAGTATGTTCTAAGGCAAAGGAAAAAATTATAAAGTCTCTGTCAAATTTCTGGCTTGTGAGGACTAGTGTTTTAGTTAAAGCTATTTTGATATCTTCAAAGGCTTGTTTAGCTTGTATTGTCCATTTGACCTTAGAATCTTTCTTTAGCATGTTGTTTAACACTCTTATCAGTTCAACCAGATTTGGTATGAATCTTCCTAGAAAATTGATCTTCCCTAAGAAAGCTTGCAGTTCTTTGATATTTCTTGGATGAGGAACTTGCAGAATAGCTTGTATTCTATCCGGATCAATTCTAATGCCTTCTTTGGAAATTATGTGGCCCAATAATTTTCCTTCTTCAAGACCAAACAATGATTTCTTTGGATTTAGTGATATACCATATTTTCTACAGATTAAAAACACTTGTCTTAGATGATCTAGGTGTTGCTGGTCTGATTTGAAAAAGGCAGTGAGATCATCTAGGTATATGACTAGGAAATCATGAATTTCTTTGGCAAATTCTATGTCCATGGCTCGTTGAAATTTTGCCCCTGCATTCTTGAGTCCGAAAGGCATTCTTACATACTTGAATGTTCCCCAAGGTGTTGTAAATGCTATCTTATCTTGGTCATTAGGGTGAACTAAAATCTAGTTGAAACCCGAGAATCCATCTAGTAGTGAAATCCTAGAGGCTCCTACTACCCTTTGTAAGATGTGGTCCATTTTGGGTAAGGGGTAGTGGTCTTTGAGGGACACTTTGTTTAGGTTTCTCAAATCAACACATAGTCTAATCTCTCCTGTTTTCTCCCTGGTGGGCACTAGATTGGAGACCCATTTAGAAAATCTAATGGGTGCAATTATCCCAGTATCACACATTCTCTTGACTTCCTTTTCAATGAGAGGAAGAAGTACAGGATTTACCCGTCTAATTTTTTGTTTCAAAGGTTTTTGATTTTCTTTTAGGGGAATTGTATGCTGGATCACAAAAGTATCATAGGATTTAAGGTCCTCATAGCTCCATGCAAAAACATCTTGAAATTCTTTGAACAATTCAATATATTTTAGTTTTTGGTCAAGAGGGAGAGCTTTGGACAATTTTATCGTTTTAGGATTCTGTTCAGCGCCTATATTGCAGTCCTCAATTTCTGCATTTAATGGTTGCATTTTGGGTTTTCTTGGAATATCATTTGAGTAAAAAATGTCCTTAAGAGGAGCCAGTCCCGTAGGTAAACAATTGTCCTTCAATTCAATCACCTCAGCTTCACCTCCAACAGTTTCCCCCAAGTTTATTTCTTTCCGTTTTTGTAATTCTTTGCTGGTAAATATTGTTGGATGCAAAATCTGATTTGTTGTTTTAGCTGCAATATGTGTTTGCATTTTATGCATTTGTTCAACTTCACAAATAGTGTCTGTGTTTATATTCATGCTGGAAAATTCTTCCTTTAAAGTCAGGAAATTATTGATCTAAGTGTCACTGTCAAATACTTGTCAATTTTTCACATTGTCTGGAACACTTGGTCTGTGTTTGATTTCAGCTGTGAAAATATGAGGAGGACCAAATGGCAGCTTGCAAGTACTGGCAAATGTTGCCAAATTGTGAGCATGCAAATTATGGTTCCTTGAAATTTTAGTGAGCTGAGTTTCCCAAAATGTTCTGAGTATTTCTATGGCTGCTCCTCTATATGATCTTAATCTCAGATCATTTGTCAGGAAGTTTCCTTTCATTTGTTGAATAATCAAATCAGAGTCTCCCAAAATGGATAACCTAGATACCCCTAGGCTTTTGACCAATTTGAGTCCTAGTAGGAGGGCTTCATACTCAGCCATGTTATTTGTGCATCTAAAATTCAGCCTATATGCATGTCCTTCAGCATGGTCATTTTGCATATTATGTATCCAAATGCCTGCCCCTTCTCCTAGCTTATTAACAGATCCATCAAACTTTAGATACCATAGATTTCTTGATTGCAGCTAGCATTAAGAGTTTCAAAGTTTTCCTTAGTAGGCAGATTTGTATCTTTAGTTTCATGTGGTTTCCCCTGGGTGTCTGTATTATCATTGGTCACAGAAATTTCTAGAGTCTGAACATTGGATTTTTCATTTATGACCTTTTCTTGTGTTGATATTAAAACCTTGTTATCAGTTGGAAGGAAAAATTCAGTATTGAATAGGATGAAAGAGTTCATATCAGAATGCATGGAATAAATGGGAAAATTTTGGGGCTTCTCTTGGCTGCTGACCACATATTTCATCAAGGTTTCCCTATATAATCTCTTTCGCTGGCCAAAGACTGAGATGGTGGCATAGGACATGTCAAGCTCTAAGGAGCCCTGAAGCTTGGCACCACAGGATCTAGATAATAACATTCCATATTTGGGTGGAAAATCAGCCACTACCACATCCATTAAAATTGTCTTGGCGAGGTATTGTACCAATGATACACACGGATCTTTAATCAATCCTAGGCACCTAACTTGGCTAGAATAAAATGAGAATAGGCCTTTGTATGGCCGGGTTATGTCTAGCTCCAATTTTTCCATCACTGATTTGGGCATGAGATTGTGAGAGGACCCAGAACCAAACATTGCATTGTGAAGTACTTTGTCATGAATATTCAGACTCACATAAAAAGGAGGAACACCTCCATCTACTGACTTTCCATTGACTTCAGGACCAAAAATTAATTTTGTTTGGTCATCTAAGACATTCACTGCATCTTTGTGTTCTGAAATTTGTAGTGATTTGCTGATTTGTTGTCTATATACATCATGTTTGGCCAATTCAGTCGACGGAATGGCTACCTTCAATTTTCCTATTTCGGTTTCAAGGTTAAAAGGTTTTTCTATCTGAACTTTTGCATTTTGGGCAGTAAGGCTCTCTTTTTCTGCTGTGTTCTCGATGCCTTTTTCTTTATCAGGGGTGTTCTTATGAGTAGAATTGGCCTCAAATAAATTTTAGAAGGTTCCTTTGCGTTTTCTTTGGGAGGAAAGGGAGCTGCAGACTGTTTATCATGTTCTTGGCCATCTATAACATGAATAGTTGGGTTGTTTGTATTGGGAACTGTCTTAGGAGGGATTTGTGTAGAAGAGTTCTTGTTTTTGGCTTTGGTAGGTTGTTTGGCTTCTTTCTGCTTGTTGTCATCAGAGATATCTATTCTCCTACTTCTCAAGGTATACTGTTTATGGACTTCATATACAGCTGTGTCATACCCTTCCTTAAAATCGAAGGATTCCCCTGATTGAATTTGGAATTGACCTAGAGTGTGGGCCTCTTGGTCTTCTTGGGTTAGGAAAATTATTTGTCCGTTATTGAGACCCATTAAATTAATCTCAGGATCTTCCATGGGATCACTAGAAGTTGAAGCTTCAACATAGTTCTCTTGAAATGGATGCCTAATGTTTTGGTCTGGACTAGCCTTTCCAGTGTTAAATTTTTTATTTTTTTTGAAATTTGGATTTCTTGCAGTGTTGCTTGGTTGGCCTTTCGAGGATAATTTCCTCTTAATGGTTTATACTCTGTCCCCAAGTCTGTCCATTCCTTTAATAATGGCATCCAATTTCTGTTCAAAGGCAGATGGTTCTTCCTTAAAAGTTGTTCTCCTTTCAGTTCTGGCCCGATTTATTTTGGAGATTAGGTTGCCTTCAACACTTACAGCTATGCTCTGCATGTCTTCCAAGCTTGGAGGAGATCTTTCCCTGAGCTGGTAAGCCATGTCAGAGTCAAATCTATCAGGGAATTTGATCAAGGCTAGGTCTGGTGTAGGTCTGAGATTCTGAGGGATAGCATTGTATACATTATTAAATCTGGCACAGTAATCTTGGACACTTTCTTGTGGACCTCTTTTCAAGTTCTCATATTTCGATAATATGTGTAAGGGATCCTTCTTCTTTTCCCATCTGTTTAGGAAATTTTGATAAAGGGCTTGTGGATCAGCAATTATATTTGCAGGAAGGGTCCTAAACCAAGTCCTAACATCACTCGTTAGGCTCTTGACAAAAAATTTCATTCTGACATCATCATCATCAATCTCGTAATTTTCAAAATAGTCTGTCATTTTCTTTGTATGTTGTTGTGCAGTGTAAGTACTAGTACCATCAAAATAGGTGATTTTGATTTGGTAATCCTGAGGCATAGCCCCTGGATTTGCAAGTAATTGCAGGGGAGCATATCGGTTTGCCATGTTTGCAGAGATAAGTGCAACCGCTGGAAGAGTAGGGATAATAGTTGAAATTTGTGGTGTAGATGAGGGAGTGGAAAAGAGGGTTTGAAGTGCTGATGGTGAACTAGGAGAAGCAACAATAATGGTAGAAAAGGCTTGTGATTTTCCAGCAGTAAGCTTAGTTTGGATAGGGTTTTGTTGAGGTGTATTTAGGCTTAAATCAGCAGAATCTTCTTGGTTCTCTTGGCTTCTAAGGTTCTTAGGGATCAAATTAGGATTTTCAAAGATAAGTGGAGGATTTGGATCTGGATTTGATAGGGTATAATGAGTCTTCTTCTTTGGAGCCAGCTTCTAAGCATATTTTGGTTTTTCCTTGAAGTTTTGAAGACTACAACCTTTAACAAGATGTTTCCAGGAAGTTTTGATGTGAATCCTGAATTTTCCTAAAGATATATTGAAAAAGGAAACTGGTCCAGTATTTGGGGCAGCTGTTTGAAGCCTAAAAATAGGTTGGAGATAGACTGAAGCAGCTTTTATTTACTCTTGTAATTGCATAACAAAAACAGTTTCAAAGGCTACCTGGCTAGCTTCAGGGTCCATTTGTAGCTTTAGAAAATGGGCAGCAGTAACAAACAGACATTCAGTTCCCCAGCTGAGTTGCCAATGATGTTATCACTCAGGTTGTTCCCCCAGGAAAATACTAAGGAGGTAATACGGCCGAGGTAACCACAAACCAATCTTTTAGATACAGGTTCTAGCCAATCTGCATCCAGAGAGGGCTCTCTCTTTATAATTTAGCTTTGTTCCGATGTTTTTTAGGCTAGTTATGATGTACAGGGTTTTGTTTTGATTTTGTTGGATGGTGATCATTAGTAGGTATGGGGTGAAAATCTAAACGGTTTATTCCATTGGGCTGATGGAGTCTATGAGTATGAACTGTTGAATATGATTTCTTTGATATAAGGTTATACTACAAAGCAAGATAATCAATCTTGGAACTATTATCACTCAAGTTGTTCCCTAGGAGGGAATATGGCCGAGGTAACCACAAACCAATATTTTAGACACAGATTCTAGCTAATCTGCATCTAGAGAGGGCTCTCTCTTTATAATTTAGCATTGTTTGAAATATTTGGGCTAGTTATAAGGTGCAGGGTTTTTTATTGATTTTGTTGGATGGTGATCTTCAGTAAACATGGGATGCAAATCTCAAGAGTTTATTCCATTGGGCTGATGGAGTCACAAAGGATGAACTGCTGAGTGTAGTTTTTAAACAAAAGGTGATACTGCAGAACAAGATAATCAATCTTGGAGCAATTTTATAATCTGGAAATAGATGGAATGTAAGCCAGTGGGTGAAGGGTAGTTAAGAATCCTTCATCATGTTGGCAGAGGGAAAATGCATGAGTACTATCAAGGAGAAGTAAAGAATTCCTTGCCAATATTCAAAGTGAAATAATTGGTGGAAACAGGAGCAGCTAAGGATTCAAGTTTATGCTAACTCTGAAGAAAACATAAGTAATAATAGAGATTGAACACAAAGTGTATTTAAACAAAGTCTGGGCTATTCTTTTTCTCCATTACTGAAATTATGAAAACATATATGAAGTTTGCAGACACAGAAAATACAAAACACAGGTTAGGAAAACTTATTGATCCGTAAATGATTCAAGAATTCTGTAGCAGAGACCCAATGCATCAATTCCACTTCAGACGGTGCAAATACAATGAAATCCAACAACTTGTTTATTTCATAAGCTTTTTGAGTTACAGCGCAGTCCAGAGAAGATATCACCAACCACGAATACATCTCTAGGGGAGGCTTTTATACAAAAAAGAGTTACAAAATATCTTGTGAAGAAAATATCAAGCAATAACTTCATCCATCTACTTTTACAAGGGAAATAAATGCTGTTGGAAAATGGGGAGAAATGAATGCAAAAGTAATTGCTGTTGTGCTAGCCGCTTTAATTGATCAGATACATTTGACTTTTACACCCAGCGAGTCGGCTAATAGTCTTTCTTTTATTTGTGTTGCTGAGTTGTTGCCCCAGCTCTTTCACCTGTGTGTGATCATGTTTTAATGAGCTACAGTCCTAGCTTGAGTCCCTTCCTCGGTTGTTTTCATCTTTATGATATGTGCCACGTGTTTTTGACATTTGATTAAATGTAGATGATAAAGGAAAATTAAAACTACATTGGTAAGACCTCCAACATGCTCTGCCACCATTGGTCTATTGGAAACTGGTGCCTTTATAGTTATATTAATATTTCATCAGCTTGAATATACCTGTAGAAATTGGGTTGGACTTCAAAAATATGTGTTATTTCATGCTCAATATAGAACATATTTTCCAACTTTTCATATAAGCTCTTTCCAGAGGGAGGTGCTATGTCTTCTGAAGTGCTTGATGATAATGTGATCTGATTGGCAACATATGTATTCACCCTGTGAGCATATTGTTCATGTCTCAATAGTCTCTGGTTGCTGGTTAACAAACTGGGTAGACCCTTTTGTTGCAAGAATGTAAACTTTTCTGTAAAAACATTTATTTCTATCTGCATTTCTTGACACTTTCTCTCCAGATTTTGTATAAAATTCCTCAAGGTTAACACCTTGTTAACCGTCAAAATAATACTTGTTATGTCCCTGATATCTAGAGCTACTAGTTGTTCTTAGGTATGAGTATTCAAAAAATGAATTAGTCTATTGGCCTATTCTGGCATGTTTCCCAATGATGCCCTGGCTTTTTGAATCTCTACTTGGGCCATTTCTATCAATTCAATTTGCTCATGGATAGTCTGTATTGATCTCCATTGGTCAGTGATGGATTGGCCAATTTTAGTGCACAAAATTGTTTTGATTTCTGATAGAGGTTTATGAAGAGTAAGATCTTTCTCCAAGGATTTTACCTTATTTTCCAAGGCCTTTACTTCTCTGGTTTTTTCTGCCACAGTTATTTTTGATTTGTCATAACTCACCTCTAGTTTAGCCAATTTTTCTTTGGCTTCCTTTAGCTCTGCCATTTGGAGTTCTAACTCCTTTATTGCCTTCATTGGTTCTTCCATGGCCATGGTAGTATCTGGTGTTGTTGTTGTTGCTGCTGAAGTGTCTGAGGCTGATGTACCTGTTATTGGGACAGTGGGAGGTACTGCTGTTGTGGTTGTAGGAGGAGCAGTTGTGCTTGTTGGAGCTGTTTCTAGTGGCTGGGAGGTCGACACTCCCTACTTCTCTTTCATTTCTTTCTCCAATGCCTGCTCTGTTTATGCTAATCTCTCATTCATCCTCATCAGTAAATCCATCATGTCCTCCTCTTCTTTCTACTGTGCCACTTTCTTAGGTTTGTGGATGCATAGTAATTGGTAGCTTTAATTTCTTTTTGAGGGCTGCAATGTCTTCTTCCTTCTTTTTTATCAATGCCTGTATGCCCTTGGCATCCTTGGGATCATGTCCCAACTCTATGATAATTTCTTCCAAGGATTTGATCCTGTTATCCTTGGCTAATGAAGAAGCCTTTTCCAGCTCTAATTGGGTGGAGGTGTTGTGTAATGAATTCTGCAATTTGTGAGCTAATAGCGCCTTGTCTGCCAGGGTGGAGTACACCATTTCTCCAGTTTGTTTATGTAATTCAATCTGGTCCATTGGATGGATGTCTTTAGAGAGAACTTCCAGATTGGTCGTAATGTAATCAGCAGCTGACTTTGGCTGCTGCATTGTGGGCTTGAAGTGACTAAGGGTCATTTTCCCTTCTTGAATATCATAAGCTGCCATTAGCCTTTCTTGATTTGTGGGAGCCATTCTCAGCAATTGATTATAAAGTTGAATTCTTATGGGTTCATTTCTTGCCTTTATTTCAGTAAATGCTCTCTTAATGTCCGAGCCTTGCTTTCTTTGTTGATTGGTTTGTGGCTTGGTGGATGTAATCTCCACACTATGTTGTCTCTCTAGCTCTTGCTGGTATGAGCTAGTTGATGTTTCCATGTTTGGAGGAGTCTGTTGTTTAGTCCTTCCCTCACCTCTTGGGCTACCTGTTGTCTCTTCCAAGAGTTCTTCTTCAGAGTAAGGATTTAACCTTTGCCTCTTTTCCCCTGGCTGCCCTTCTAATCCACTTATAGGTGTGCCTTCCTTTCTGTCCCTTTTCTTTCCTCTTTCCTGATTTAGAGGAGTTTTTAATATAGGGATTTCAGGCACCTTTGTCTATGTTGAACGACCTTGCCCTTGGCCTTGTTCCTTCGATGTAGCTGGCTGGTCTGTCATCTTTTCCTGCTCTGTGTCGATTACCTCCTTACCCTTTACTGATTCGGTGCTGGCTTTTTGTGTGGACTGCTGAGAAGTCCCGATAAAAGATGTGTCACTTCCTATGTGCTGAGGTAGTTTGAAGGATACCTGTCCAAAAGAGTCAAGGTCAAGCATTTTTTCAAGCCCTTTCATGGCCCTTTCTAATTTGTCTTCTTCAGAAATTTGCTCCACTAATGTGCCTTCTAACCATTCTTGTTGATTAGCATACTGTTGGATTTTAGGTATTTTGCAATGAACATATGGAGCTAGGTTGTTTTTGACTTTTCTATAACTTATAAAATGATTGGGGTCATATGGTGCCCAATAGAAGCTTTGTTCAGCTTAAGTTGCTCCTCTAAAATCTTGTCAGCCTCTTCCCAGGCTTCCCTTTTATTGAAGATAAAAGGGCCCAATTGATTTCTTATTTTGAGCTGTACCTTTTTCTTAGCCTTCATGAAGTGGATTATGTCTGCATGGATGAACTTCCTGAAGTACTCAAGTGCAAACAGTTGTTGGCATTATGATTCAAGTGTTGTCCTTAATGGCAACTCACTCAGAGGTATGATACAAGTGTTGTCCTTGATGGCAACTCATTCAGTTGACAGATCAGAATGCAGCAGGTCAAGAGAGAGGTATACGCAGGTTGACCGTGATGAAAGTGCGTATATACGCGGGTTAGCGGAGCAAAAGGCGTGTACACGTACACACACAGGGTCACAGAAGGAAAGGCGCGTACATGTCGAAAACCATGGTTTTGGTTTGTGGTATTTGATCCATGGTATTGGTCCATGGTATTTGGTTCGAAATGACAACCCCAAGTATTGGGTCCAAGGTATTGGTTCTACATGGTTTTGGACCATGGTATTGAGAGAAGCCTAAACCTATATAAGAAGAAGATTATTAGGTCAAGGAAAAGTGTGAGCATGTGATGAATATCTGATGAAGTGTGAGATCCAGATGTTGGTTATGGGTTGGTGATGCCTTGCTTCATCTGAACCAAGGTTGCACTCATGTGGAGGATGATGAATGATGGAACGAGATCTCAAGGCTTGGAATGATTATCTTTATATGGTTTGATTATGGATAGACTAGATCTATTGACGCATGTTTATTGTATAAATGTTATGATCTGGGTATGTGATGATGTCTGAAATAGCTGCAAAGTTATGAGTTAGAATTTGCAGATCTGTACGTGGGTTGTCTTTGGTAAAAGCATGTATACACGCAGGTTGGGTTCATCCAAGTAGTGTATGCAATATGAAGTATGATATTTGAAGTTGCTATTGGATCTGATTGTTGTTGCAGAGTTATGTGGACTGTGTTGTTGACAGGGTTTCAGTATTGGGTGATTCAGAGATTGATGATGCAGGTTGTATGGCAATGGTCATTATTTTATGGATCCAGTATGAAAATGTATGAAATGTGGTCCCTGGATGATTGTAGGTCGGCACCTACGTACTGGTAAACATATTGGCCAGTTCAAGAGCCAGGGGGTTGTAGCTCCCTTCCAGGAGCAGCTAGAAAACGAGTGAAGGTTGGAGCCTTCAGTAGGCCAGCACCTACGTACTAGTAAATGGAATGGCTAGTACAAGAGCTAAGAAGGTTGTAGCCTTCTACAGGTAGAAGCCTGCATACTGGTACAGGACTGCACCAGTACATTGTAAAAGAAGTTTCTTATTAAAGGAAGATAGAAACAAATTGCAGCAGGTGGTTTTTACCCACATTGGGTTTCCACCTTATATCATGGTGTTCATGTGTGCTCTTTATGTGTGATGATCTGTTCTATTCATATGGTTAATAATGTTCTGATGCATTCACTGAAGATGAACTAACTAAATCATAAAGGTTACTGGATGTACGCTAGTTACTTTTAACACAGTCGTGTATATGCACGGATATCCGTAACTGAAGTAGCGTAGATGAATCTGAGTAAGAAAAATGAAAAGTATCTAATTTGATAATACTGATTCACCCCCCCCCCCCTCTCAGTATTATTTCCAACAACAGCCTCATGGGCACAAATTTGGGAAGCTTGTAGGGGCATAGTTCACAGCCATAAATTCGGATTTCAGTGTGATTCTGGTAAAAGTACTAGTCACCTATGCTGTAGCTTTTGGAGAGCTGTAAAATTTTCTGCATTCCATCAGAGAGTCTAGCAGGAGGAGTTGTCACCAATAAGGAAGAGGCTGGGTGTATGAACAGGTCAATGAATTCACAATAAGTATAAGGGGAGTCATTAACATGGTGGAAGACTGAGGTCCAGAAGATTATAGACCTTCGCTCTCCTTTGGGATCTAATTTTCTGAGATGAATTTGAAAACTATCTGGTGATTGTACAACAACAAATGATATATGTATGATGTGTATTTGAACACTCTTTCTCTGTCCATGCTCATGAATTTCTCATGGATCTTATTAGCTATGAAGGTGGCATAATCATACTTGACAGTAGGGGGCTGTCCTGGAGTAAAAATGGACAAGAGAACCAAGGTGGTCTCATCTACATACTGGTTTTGAATCCTAGGATGTAGGATATCATGTCAATAATAAATTTCCCAGCCTCATTGAACCAAAGATCTACATAAGGAGGAGGTTGTTGAGGTTGACAATCTAGCCTCATAAATAGCTGGGCATTCTAGTTATCTATGAGCTTGGCAGTTTGGTACCTTGATCAAGTAGGAATCCGATGGAAAGAGGTGTTAAAGGCCCAGTGGGCTTAAAATGCAGCATTTCATTTATAGATTCAGGGGTGATGTAAAAGAGGACATTTCCAGAAGGGGCCATCACTGCTCTTTGAATGGGCTCATAATTGGCATGGCCTTGGTGAATGAGGTAAGGGAATACATTCACTGAAGGGAGGTAGTATATGGGCATATTAGACTCCAAAATTCCAAATACATCAGCTTTGTTCCTGTAGCTGTTCCTGATCTCACAGAAAGCTTGGAGACGAGATTTATGGCCAATTAAATCTTTGATTTGGAAATCCTTGTCAGCTAGGGGTAACCATTCAAGTTCTTTATGTGGAGCATTGAGACGGGCAATATTGAGGGTCACTGGAGCAGGGGCCTCCATTTTTCTAACTTGTTGGTGATATTTAGTTGAAATCTGGGTCTGTGCTATAGTAGTAAACAAAACAATAGTTGTGGGGCCTTTCTCAGGGAACTGTAGACTGAAGTAAATTCGAATTTGAACTTGCTGGGTGAATCTCACAGTGGAAAATGAAGTTAATAGGGTTTGTTGGGAAAAAATGGACAAAACAGTTGTAATGGTGTGTTTGCTGAAAGGATTTTTGGCATTTTGAGCTTTAATTTGGGCATTTTTTGGAAAACTTGTAGAGGAAGCTTTTAAAAATAGGGGCTTCATAACAAATTTTTAGGTAAATACCTATTTTTATTGGCTCACTAGGAAAATTTTAGCTGTGGCAGTTGAGTTTTTCCGGAAAATTGAACAAAAGAGGTATGGTTGGGGCGTATTTTCAAGAGATATGGAATGAATTTGTTGGATATTTCATTCTATGGATGAAATTCAGAGAAAAACAGGAAATACACAGGGTTTGAAGGAAATGGAGCAAATACCTGTGTTTTTGTGATGCACAAGAGAGTAATTGGCCGGTTGGATGATGATTTGTAGAGTGGGATGCCGGATTATGGTGGTCAAGGTGATGAACTGGAGTTTTGGTGGCAAATTTGTCGTTGTATGCATGCAAAGGTTCCACGAAACAATGAATAAAAATGGATGAAAACAATCACTTTCACGGGTTTTTTGACAAAATTTGGCTTTACAGGCTGTTTGGCGCTTTTTTGTGATGACGTCATCATGATGTAATTTTTGTTGTGTAGAGCGGTACGGAGGATGACGTGTCGGACAACGTGGCAGATGACATGGGGCTGAGGTGGCAAAAGTGACGTGGGGATGATGTGGGGGTGACATCATCGGATGACATCATCAGGGTTCCATGGGGGCAGTATATGGTATTCCCCGCACTGCTTTTGAGACAAAGGCTATTTCGGGCTGAGGGGATGCGATGATATTGGGTAGGTGACACGCATCCCATGGTATGGTGGGATACCGCTTTTCATTGGGTGGTAACTCTCGAACATCAGAGGGGTTCCAATATTGATGGGGGCCGTCGGATGGGAAATCCCAGATCCGACGGTTGACGGGACCTCGAGATGATGACGGTTTATTGCACGAGGGTCGGGTAATAAACAATGGATTAATTTGTATCGGGGTGATTTTGTTGGAAATAACACTGAAAGGGGGGGGTGAATCAGTATTATCAAGTCAAATATTCCTTTTTCAAAATCAAATGATATACGCTACTTCAGTTAATTAAACCCTCGTATATACGCAACTATGCAGAAGGAAACCTGCATATACAAAGCAAACCTTTAATTTACTTTATCTTTCTGATGATGATTGTTAATCTATGTTCCAGAATCAAATAACCATTAACCAGAAGCAGTAAAACAGAGCAGAAAGACAATCACACACAAGAACACAAGATATAAGGTGGAAACCCAGTGTGGGTGAAAAGCACCTCCTGCAATTCGTCTCTATCTTTTTTTAAATTAGAAACTTCTTTTACAATGTACTGGTGCAGTCCTTTACCAGTACGTAGGCTGCAACCTGTAGAGAGCTACAACCCTCTCTCATTCTCCAGCTTCTCCTGGAAGGGAGCTACAACCCCCTTTAGTTCCTGCACTAGCCAAGATACTAGTACGTAGGTGCTGGTCTACAGAACGCTACAACCTTCTCTTTCTTCCAGGGACCACGTTTCATAAATTTTCAGACTGGATCCATGAACATCAATCAATCATCAACCACTCTCCTTTTCACCAATTAGATCTGAATCAAGTAGATACTTCTCTGACAGCTGTACCCAAAACACAGTACCAGAAACCACACACCAAAATCTGAACCCAGAACACAGCAGAAATAGACAGAAGTAGCTAGATCACAACTCAAAACATATACGCTATTTCAATAACCTGCAACATGCATGCATACACTTCTATGTTTGGAACAACCTGCGTATATGCTGTTTTCATTCACTGAACCAGCGTGTATACGCACCTTCGCTTCACTGAACCTGCGTACAGATCTATAAAGGATAATTCGCTCTTTCAGATATTCAAACACTAATTAACCCAGATTATCGGTGTTGTAGATCAAGAAAGCGCCACATATAACAGACCAAAATCATACAAAGATACTATCATTCAAGCTTAAAGATTATGACCCATCAATAGAACTTATCCTTCTCTTTGCGCTAAGGTTCCTCCATCATTCAGATCCAGATCTGCACCATAACCCAATTACCAGTATTCCAGATCTAGCACTTTATCAGATTTTCAATAATAATTCAGATGATCATTTGCCAAATGATCTCCTTCCTCTTTTATAGTCTTATGCCTTCCACAATACCACGGTCCAAAACCATAATAAATCAATACCATGGATTCAATACTTGGGATCAACACATCTGACGAGACACCATGGTCCAAAATGATAGGTTCAAATACCAAGGACTAACTACCACGGTCCAAAAGTAATTTCTCCAACATATACGTGCTTTTGTAATGTCTAACTCGCATGTATACGTGTCTTCGTCTAAATGAACCTGCGTATATGTCTTTTCCTTCATTCTGAAAGCCTGAACTGAGATCTGTTATCAAAGAGAGTTGCCATAAAGGACAACACCTGTGCCATAGCTCTAAATCAGTTCCATAGTGCTAACAATCTCCCCCTTTGGACTTGATGGCAACCCTAAGATCCTCAATGTCATTCTCCCCTTTTGTCATCAAGGGTAAAGGGTTGTGCTCCCCCTGAGTACATGATGAAATCTCTGTCCTGCTGTGCTGACCATGCTCCCTCTGACTGTAGGCAAGATCTGCAAAAGATGTTCTTCAAGAAGAACCATGACATATACATCATAAAAGACCTTCCCATCATCAAAAGACTCAATACATACATCCATCACCCAACCACGTGGGGGCCATCCACCCAACCAAATGGGGATACATCAGAAAATTACATATGACAACCAAGGACATTACATCTTCATCCCAGGCATAGTGGGGAGACCAAAATAGGTCGTTACATGACCTTGATACCATAAAAGAGATACATGACATAGAGACGAAATATCTAGAGCAAGACTTATGAAAGTCACCAATAATTGATAGCAGAAGCATCTGACAATCACCATTCAGATCAGCAACCATGCTTTCATTCTGTTCTCCCTCTGCAATTGTTCCACTTGAAACCAACAACAACTGTGAACTAGAACCGAAAGCTTCTAAGATAATGCCAGCAATGCATCATTAGAAGTTTATCTGCTCCCCCTGAACCTGAGCCAGATGGTCTCTGTCAGACCCAAATTAGACTAACCTCAACCAGAGCCTGTCCCTACAGATATCCATCAAACCTCCATATATGGGGTTGTCTCTACACAAACCGGCATATGTACGTGGATCCTCCTCAGGAAACTCGCGTACACCCATTTTTCTCTGAAACTGACAAGATTTAACAGCAAGATGATGCATCAACTACTCCCAG